>CAAKHF010010326.1:24799-38242 GCA_901007745.1 Hippocampus kuda | reverse complement strand
GGGTTGGGAGTGGGGGGGGGGGGGGGGGGGGGGGGGGGGTATCCGTGCCACTATACAGCTGCCTCTATAGGGCATGTGTTCCATATGCGTATCTCAGCCATGTCAATCCGCCACCCCCATGCCACACGCGGCACTCAAAGGCAACGTGGAGGAGAGAGAAGAAGCCGATGTGAGCAGAAAGCGTCGGCCGAATCCTCAACAGTCGTATTATGCCGCTGTTGGGGTGAAGGGTGAGAGGTTAGAGAGTGAAGGTGGGGATGAGGCGGAGCCGGCCGGCCTTCGGATGACGGCTCCTTCCTTCATCCGCCGGCCAGCTGCCTCCGGCGGGGCTAGCGCGCGCATGCGCGCGCATGCCAACATTCATGCCGAAGCACACGCTCCGCATTAACCCACTCAACCTCTGTCCCCCTCCACGAGCTCCAGTCACTTCTCCCTCTTTTCAACAGACTCGCCATTGTTTGATAACGCCATTATTCTCCCCTTTTTCCACATCTGACCTGCGGGTATAGTTTGACATTTAACCAGCGTGGCACTCTCAGCCTCCCTCGATTTCCCATCAGACATTTTCTTCCCTCCCCTTGTGTTGCCAAGTGCCTCCAACGTGGGATTGAGTTTGAATTAATTCATGTATTTATTTATTTATTTATTTATTTTTGCGGCGCGGCCATAAGGCCAGTAGGGTGGTGGGGCTTTCAGAAAGCTCCTTTGGGTGCCGAGAAGAGGGACTAAGTGGAACAGGCCTGCGGGGCAGATGTTAAACACACGGTGGCTGGAGGAGAGGCCGCACAAGTCAGCGCTACTGTCAGACTCTGGCGGGAGAACATGACCAAAGTGTGCTACACCTGGGAAAAAAATGGAGGGAAAAGGAATTACACCAAAGTGCCATACCATCTGGTGCTTTTCCATCGTCTAATGACGGCCAGTACAGAAAAATGGCGCTTTTTTTTTTTTTCCCCCAACGGGCATCACAGCCGTCAGCAGTTTCGATAATCAACAGGGAGCACTCAGACGATACGCTGCCACAGAATTTTTTTTTATATTGCCCAATCTCTCCTTCAAAAATACCCAATGACCCATTCAAACCAGGGGCGGAGCTGCAGGGTGACCAAAGGTGGCCAAGGCCCCTTTAGTCTGTGCAATGCTAGCTATTATTTGCAAATCAAAGCACACAGTATCATAAAACCGTTTCACTGCACTTCTTTCTGGATCCTAGTCGTCACAACAACTGTGGTTTTACTCCGCTGTATATTTTCAAAAAGATTTTTTTTGCAGAATCACCAAACGGAATCGATCATTCTATTGCACATGCACAAAAATGCTTGCGCCGTAATCATTTGTCTCGAGCGCAGGGTTGCTGTTTCTCTGGCTGCCGGTGTGATGTAGGTCTCGGTCCTCAAGGTGATGGAAATGAGCGCGGGCGCTGATCCGCCGGCCTGATGGACACGTGTGCCGGCCCGTGAGCACTCGGCCGATCTGGCCTTCTCCTCCTCCTCCACCTCCTCTGTCATCCCGCCGTCTACTCCCATGGTTTCCTCCCCACGGTTTATTATTGCGCTATAATCGCTTCCATCTGCCTCGCAAAGCAACCCTGTAGACCCGAATCAAGAACAAAAGATGAGTGAGTCAGGAAAGAAAAAAAAAAGGCAAGAGAGATTTTTCCCGCCAGTACAAATAATTCTCTTCCTTCTCGTCAAGGCTCTCGTCGGAGCGAAATCAAAATGCCAGCGGAGTCACTTTTCCCTTCCTGTCGGTGAAGTTATAATTTAGCGTGATTTCGGCGCAGCTTCATGCACAATTAAGAATTCAGAAAGTCTGGGCAAGAAAACGTGATTCATGTTGTATGACATTACTACCTACTTGCCATCAACTCTTCGGGACATCCTGCGCGTTGGAGCGCGGTCCGTGTGTTTTTTGGAAGGAACAGAACTTTATTTGAGGAGCGTCGTAGTTTTAGTCTTATTTTAATTTCTTCGCAACGCAAACAAACCCATTTTTGTGCTCTAGTTCCAATCACATGGCAATGAGTGGCAGCGATCACGTGTTACGTTTGATGTGTACATCTCGGGTCAGCGGCGGGTGGGGGTGGGCGAGGGAATACCCACTTTGAAACCACACAGGACTGCTGCTCCTCTGATCTTGAATCAGATTAGTCCGCCGCCCCAATTACAGCCAATCAGAGCCAATTAAATCAAATTTGGCCCAATTATGGGTCATTAGAATGCCTTGGAGATCGATAGCTGGTGGGGAGATGGCGCAGTCGACTGTCACATGTTTGAGAAAAACATGACAATTGGTCACTAAATCTCTGGTCGAGGCGTCGCGGCGCGGGATCATTTCAAAAGCTTTCCTGCTGACATCAAGACAGCTCAACCTAAAAATAAACATCAGATGGTGCCTTTGCGGGATTCTTTTTGTTGTTTTTTTTTTTTTGGGTGGAGTGGTGGTGGGGGGCGTTGAACTAGTGGAAAGGCAAAATGACTGACCACAAATCTGCCGTATGTGCTCACCGCTGCCAGTCCAAGACAACTTTTCTTGTTGCTTTTCTCTCTGACATGTTTGACCGCTGTGATTGTTAGCCATATAAGACAAATCAATCGGCTTTTTTTTTTTTTTTGACAGGAGTGCATGGGATAATGTTGTTTTCACAATTGCGGATTAATTTCAACAGTAATGTTTTTTGAAATGTAAAATGCTGAGCTGACGTATATCCTTTTTTTTTTTTTTTTGCCTGCATGCTGTATGTTTTCGCAATAGTTCAGGCACTCTCACTGAGTGCTACGGAATGTCTCTGGCTCGTGTTATTGTATGGCTTTGAGTTACTGACTGCCAGCGAGTTGATGTTTGACTTGGGCTGATGCGAGCTATTCACATACAAATTTCCCTCTTTTCTGACACTGCGCAGACGCGGCGAAATGTGCAAAACAAAGCAGGTTTTCAGTTTAAATTCAAGTCGACACCCTGGAGCCTCGCGGCCCCCATCGCGTTTGTCCGTCAAATCGTGGGGTTTCTGTCAGTCAAAAGGTCATCCCTCTGACTGCGTCACGTCCCGCTTTCTTGTTGCCAATTCTCTTTTCCACTTGATGGTATCGCTGTGATTAAAATCCTCGCTCGGATTTTTGGCCGTAATGGCTGACAGAGAATGATTGGGTCTGTTTTGCCTTCCGTTAAAATATAGCTCAAGTGCGGAGCACAGTCGGCTGTTTTTGTCCGTTGTGAAGATTGGAATAATTACTTGGAGATGTTGGAATAAAAGCTTCCTTCTGCTCGAACCAGTCGGCGAGCGAACTCAAATTGCACGGGGAAATGGAACGGGCCTCATCGCTGCGTTATGTATCTGTTAGTGTCTGGGGGCGGGAGCGTTTCAAAGGAAATGCGGAGGATAAATAAATAGTCTGGCAGAATTGTAGAAGGCCTCGCGCTAATTGCCCAGCTAAGATTGACTCTGCCCGGGTTTATTTGTCCTTGTCACCGAGATAAACATCACGGTAACCCTTCAAGAAGAAAAATGAACGCTACACATGAGAGGACCCACGCATGCGAGCAGAAAGCCAGTCGCACACATCACCGTGTACAAAACCGGCAGGAGCACAGGCGCTCTCTCTGCTTGTGCCCACGGCTGGACAAACATTTTCGCCACATGCCATGAATATTTGAAGCGACATTTTCCCCAGAGCGTATTGACGACGTCATGGGATCCAATCTGAGACGTGTGCCAAGCAAACCCGTTTGCAATGCTTTATTTAGATTTCAAATATTTTGGCAATGATACATAGGGCAAGAAAAATGTTACAAACGGCCCTCTGTGGGGCTTCATTTCGGTTCGATCCCACTGCAACAATAAGCAAAGGAATTTTCTTCTTCAAAAAGTACAATTGGTGTTTGACCTCCGACGAGAGCAGGGATAGGCAACCCAAAATGTTGAAAGAGCCATACAAAAAAAAAACAAAAAACAAATATGTCTGGAGCCGCAAAAAAATAAAAGCCTTCTATAAAATTTACAATGAAGGAAACACATGCTGTATGTATGGAGGAGACTGGACTGTCTCAGAATTGTTTACGTTGTTCATTCCTTTGTTGTGTGTTCACAAACACCCCCATAGAATTTATTTTGTAATCTCCTCGCTTGATTTTTTTTGTTTTGGTGCATGATTTTCGCTTTTCTTAGTGTCAGTGAAGTGATCATTAACTTCCGTTTTTCAGAGGCTGTCTTTGAACGCCTCTCGAGTCGAACGAGAAGAGAGAAGGCACGGAGTCGGACGCAGACGTATCTGTGTTTGTCGAGACTGTTAAAAGCATTAAGTGTACGTTTTAAAAAAACCAACACCACATCTCTCCTTTTTCGGAGCTGCAACATGTACCTATATCTATTTGAGCTATATTAGCCTACGATCAAAATCTTTTTCCATTTTCAAACATTTTTTTATAAGCTCCAGGGAGCCACTAGATGTTGCTAAAGAGCCACATGCGGCTCTGGAGCCGCGTGTTGCCGACCCCCGGACTAGAGTGTGCAGGTGCACCAGATATTGCGGCCAGTGAATGTCTGTGCTTGACCAAGTTACACCCCCCCCCCCCCCCATCCAATGCATGCACACGCATTCCTTCATGCCTTCCCTGGCCCCTGCAATGAAGAGACCCCTTCAAGGGCTGTCAGTCAGCAATGGTCACCATGGAAGGGACTCAAGCTCTTAACAAAGGCCCTTAAGAGTTTCTCACAAGGCAAAAAGGAAAGGCACACAGAGCGATACAACAAAGGAGGAGACGGACAACAGACAGCGAGAGACTTGGACATCGGCGTTAGGCGAGCTGGAGATTGACTGACTGAGCGGGTGTGACGCCACTTAGATGAAGACGGATTGAAAGGACGTGACGGACAAATGAGACAGAAACATAGTGAGATTAAAAAAATTTAAAAAAGGGGTTGCTAGAAGTGTCGGGGTGGGGGGAAAGGGACAACGGGATCCAGGTTTTCTTTCATTGTCACATTAAAGCTGCACCCACTCGAGCATCAAAACGCAGCAAAAAATGAAGAAGGGGGTTACCATGTTGGAGACTTTTACTCCAGTTTTGAAAAGCCAATTTAGGGAGTGACGGTTCTTGGCGGTTGCAATTTAAAAAAAAAAAAAACCCAGAAGGGATCGTGGGACAGTGGTTGGAGAGGTTAGGGGGTCAGTGGGTGCAAAGAGTTCCGGGGGCCTGTGGCTCCAGGGTCACATGGATGTGTGGGCCTCGGGGCAGTGTGCCAGGCTGAAAGGCGCTTGGGTGGGCCGCGTGACGGCAAACGGGGCACAGAGCGCTGGCGAGAGAACAGTTGCTTGATCCAACTGTCCCAATGAGTCTGTCAGTAATGCATTTGGGCTTCTGGGGCAAAGACACTTCTAGAAGTGTCCAGGAAAAAAAAAATCAGATCTGTCTCGATCTTCCAACTGAGCAGCCGAGTGACCTACCTAACTTCCTGACTGTCTATCCCATCTCATGACTTGTTCTACCGACCGACCGACATGCCAATATAATGTATCTTTTTCTTTTGAAAGCCAACTTTGGATCAGTGCCATATCCACTAGTAATGAGGGGACAGGCGCCAGTTAGGCTTTCTCTGCTGGCCTGAACACTATCAGAAGCAATGACGTTCAGTTACAACTTCGAACAAGTTCTGTGTAACTTAAACTATGTCAACAATGGAACTGCTTCTTTCACAAATCAGATTTCAAATTTGTCTCAGAGCAGCAAACTCACTGGATCTTGTAGACAGCATTTGTTTTTTCTTTCTGTGATTGGTCGTTCGACGAGCAAAACCTGCCCCGTGTCGTTCTGCAATACTTCGAATCCTCTGGCATATATCCTAGTTCAAAACGATGAGATTTGGTCATAGTTTTAGCTAAATACTGATTCTGCACTGCCCCTGGTGATGTACGTGGCAATGTTGTGTACTGATGCAGTGTTTTTAACCACAAAATGTAATCCGGGTCATGGCACCAATTTTAAAAGTTCAGAGTGAATTTTTGGCGGTACTTTGATCTCTAATGCTCGCAATATTATACAGTATTAACAATACAGTCACTCCTGGAAGACTGTGTCTTCTCACTCAAACTATTTAATGGATGCCAGACAGACTAGAACACGGCACTTTCTGCCAAATTCGGAAGAAGGACTGTATTCTCCAAAACAATCAGACAAGTCCCCAGTACCACATCACTGACACCCACCGCTAAAAACGAGTGAATATATTGCATTCATACAGTTACCCGGATCCTCCATGATTCATGCCTCTACTCTCGACAAAGCGTTGTAGTGATTGCTGACGAACTAACAAGGTCCTACTTCCGCATTCGGACTAAAAAGCAAACTCAAGTTAAGAGACCCTTCAGGACCGAGACGAAAGCTGGAAAAAAGGGTGAGAAGACAAGCAAGAGCCAAAGAGAGACAGAAGAAGAAGAAAGGGGTTGACGAGAAGAGAATGCAGAGTGGGGTGGGGGTGGGGGGGAGTTAAAAGAGATTACTTTCAGGTTGAGAGACGCCCTTTCTGGCTGCTGACTGGCCGTCACTCAGTGCCTGGCTCCAAGGCGGAGGGACGGCTGGCTCTCATTGGTGTCATTCAGCCGTCAGTCGGTGTGACAGGCAGACCATAGGGCCCCATGTCGTGGTGCGGAAACTGTCTGTCAGCCAGGCAGCAGCTGCGCATGACATCATCCCGGATCAGGTTTGCAACACGCAAAGATAAACTGTACGTGTGACAAAGAACACACACACTTTTGTGTTAAATTTGGACATTCGAATCTCGGGAACAACATGGCGCCGACACCTCCCGCTGCCAAACATCGCCAACGTGAGCATACGCACAATCTGCCATACTTGACTCCCTGTCGATCGCGCCGGTTGCCCAAACATCGGCGGCTGTCCTCCCCACCACTTTGCTCTCCAAAAGAACCCCCTCGCTGGCAGCACAACAACACTCGGACATCTGCACGCCGGCGCACACGACACACAAACGCACACGAAAGCGCCGTGCACACCTGACAGCTGGACGGTTAGAGACGGGAGAAGACGGGAAGCAGACTCTGACTCGTACCGTCGGTGGAATTAAGTACCCAACAAAATAGGGAGGAGATAAACACACAAATAAATCCTGACTGGCTTCGGAGCACACAAATTGTTCTCGTGGACAGCCAGGCAACCAGACAGCACCCATCTGTTCTGGGCTAATTTAACATGGTCACTAAGACAAAAGAGACAAAGCCCCGGCTTGTGAACATTGATAAAGTGACTGTCAAGCGAGAAACATTCCGAACTCTTCTTTGTACAGTTCGCTCATCTGTCAATATCGCTGCATGCATGAGGAGTGCCGGAATTTAATTGCAACTGCAATGATCTGTTGATATCCTGCATGGAGAAATGCCTGGGAATGGAGGAACAACAAATTTATAATCAATCTCCACTCACTGGACTACAGTACAAAGTTCCCATCCGTTCATTTTACTAAAGCGCTTGTCCTCATTGGGGTGACGGGTGAACTGAAACCAATCCACATTGACTTTAGGCAAGAGATGGGGTGCATCCTGGTCTAGCGGCCGGCCAGTCGTTGGACAAACAACCACTCACACTCACACGCAAGCCTATGTGAAAGTCCGCTTAAAAGTCTCCAGCGGCTGGAATTCGTTCATCCCCACCGAGTCTTTTCCTTGTCGTGACAACGAGGCACTCGAAAGCGGCCGCACCGGCGCGACCAAAGTTTTATTCTGAAGTGTGGCTATTCTGGTTCCATTTTTCCTCGATGTGTTCTCACGATACGTTGCAGTATTGTCGTCCAGATAGACGAATGCATAAGCGGCACTTTGATTGTAACTTAACGGTGGAACGAAGACGCACTCTGCAGCCTCCAGTTAAGGTCGAATACTTAACCAAGTACGTCGAACGATTTATGACAATGCCGACTCAAGGTTGCAATACAAGATCGGAATCTTTGACCGCGTGCAAAGTATCCAAATGCCTACAGCTGTCTTCAGTCTTGCGTCAAGCGCGGACAATGGAAACTCCTCTCTCAGGACTAATACTGGAAGGTTAATAATAGATGTGATAAGATCACACGGGGCGTTTGCGTGCATGCGAATCGGATCGGAAGATTGCGCTTGCGTGTAGGGTTGCAAATTCTCCCGGAAGATGAAGACTTGAAGGATTTCGAGGAGAGCGTTGTAGAACTTCTTTATCTTGGCTTCCACTTTTATGAGCCTTTCGTTCACGATTGATATGAGAGCCAAGAATTTTATTTCTTTATTTTGTGTGCGTCTGTTAGTCTTTTTTTTAGGAAGAAGAAAAAATAATAATAAAGCCCCTTGAGGTTGCGTTATATTGTTTGGAACGCTCCCCCCACCAAAATCAGCAGTTTTGAACTCTGCCGAAGCGTTCTGTCTAACGTCATGCTCAAGCCATACGCTAGTAGAATGAAGAGGTAATTTGTCCTTCACCATCTGTGCGATATATGATCCAACAAGGCTGGCCTAGGCCTGACAAAAATCGAAGGAGCGGCCATGAAATTTTGCATCACCAACATGGACTTATAGCGCGTTCAAATTTTTAACAGTCCAAGGAACCAGTTCTTGAATCTTGCCTCGACGGCTTTGTTGATGTTGTCCAGGATGGCGCGGCACAGCCTTGGGCCCTCGTCACGGGCCAACGACACACCGCGCGTGTCGTTGATCAACTTAATAGCTCGGCACTGCTCCTGAAAATGTTCCAACAGCAAGTCCAACCACAGGCGGTCGTTGCTCAGGGGCTTTTTGCGATGTCGTTGCGATTGTCCATCACCTTCTTCTGAAGAGCACGTCTATTCAACCCAAAGCGGTTAGAAAGTCAAAGGCGGTCACTCGGAGCACTCCGTCCTGAATTAAAGCTCAGAGGATCGCAAAGTGATGCTTAGAACGAGGTGTGACATCGTGTCGTCTTTGTTTGGTCCCACTCGTGGATCGCAACGAAACCTTTTGAGACCGAATGAGGCGAGCGAAATAAAAACACGAAAAGAATCGATTTTTATCGACAATGTCAGAAAAAGGGTTTAGTGGAGCTTATTTTTATACATGACACGAGAGTCGGCTTTTTGAACCTAGACGTGCTGTCAGACAATTTGTGTGCGTGCGTGTGTGCGCGCTCAGTGACTCGACCAAGCAGATGGGAAATGGGAACCCTTGAACCATGTCGTCGTGACAACTATTATGACATATGACTACATCGTCTCAGACAGGGAAATCTCTTTCCCGCATGTGTCTTCTCATGACTCTCCGTGTCCGCCTCGACCGGCCTGACTCGGATTCTCTGCGCTGGGGGTCAAAAGGCGACTTCAGAAGTCACCGGGAAGACAACTAAACAATTACGCTCGCATGTAACGCATCAAAACCTCAAATGCTCAACGCAGGTTGAGCTCATTTATTTTCAGCAGCTTTCCGAATCGGCCGGTTTGTCTTTTTTTTTTTTTTTTTTGAGTGGATCTGAACCAGAAAACGTCGTCCAGATTTAAACATTTGTCGAAACAACACAGCTTATCCGCATCTTTATTTACACAGGGGATGTTGGAAGGGAGGGGGAAAAAAAATGTTTATTGTTCCCGGGTTACTCCGCGGATCACACAACTCAAAGTCAGGCATGTGGATATGCTTTGTAGAGAACACGCCGCTTTGCTGAATGTCCACACGGCCGCCTGTGATGTGTTGCCCGCTGACGTTTTTGTCCATTTGCAAAAGCCGGCCGGGGTGCTGTTCGCCGCACCGTGACAATCCTCGGATTCCTCAAATGACTTGCGCGAATGCTCCGAGGATTCCGCGTGGTTGCTCAGAGACCGGTCGGTGCGCAACAGATGCATCTCTTTCAGACCACATGAGTTGCTAAGATTGATTGATATTATTTCTTAATGCTGTGCTCTGATTTATTGGCTGAATCGGGTCAAGGCTCGTTGGGCACTGATTGTGTTCATAAAAATGATATAGTGCATGGAGAACATGGGTAATTTCCCAAGAAATGTAAAGTATTACACCTGACATTAGCAAAGATTCTTCTGCATTTTTTGGCATCATTTGTGTGTGTTTTTTTTTTTTTTTAACGGACTGTTTCTGATATTTTAAAGGGAATTGAGACCAGGAATACCTTATTGAAAATATGCAAAGAAGCAGAAATCATTACAAAGCCGGTCATAGTTTCTGGCATGTGCATTATGTGCGGTGAGGGCATGAAGTGGCAAAGCACCCAAAATGTAAAAAAAAAAAAAAAAAATTTAAAACATGAAATTGTTTTCGATCATGTAATTGCATGACATGGCAATCATTGGTTTCTGTATCGGGAATTAGTGGCCTTATTCCAAGACGGTTCTCTCAAGTTTTTCTTTTCAAGATTGGTGGGGATCTCACACAGGGTACCTTTAGACCTGCCTCCAGGTCTATCTGCGGAAAAAAAAAAAACGTATGCTTGCATGACAGATAATTAGGAATCCAAATGCAGTCTCTTGCTCATTTCCTCTTCACCTAGCCAAGAAACAAAAACAAAAACAAAAAGCTTACAAGAAAAGAAACGCAAGAAAAAACAAGAGACACCAAGAGGCAGTCTCTGAGGCAGACTGGCACATGGGAGTCCGTCTCCTTGCCTCGGCCTTAAATCTGCCTCGGGTGGGCCCCGAAAGTCCCCCATGTGCCAAATGAGCAACGTAAAGCATGCCCCCAAGGCGCGGTCATCAACGACACCCAAACAGCAAAGCTGTCAAGTCATGAGCCAACGCACTAAAACATGAGTGCAGCCGAACTGTTGGCTTTTATAGCCTACAACTCCCAGTCACAAGCCCTCTAATGCCCCATTTAACAAGCTGAAAATCCTCCATTTATTCGCCCTCCATCTCCCTTTAGGAGTTCCTCGATTACCATTTACAAGGGAGGAAATACACTTCGTGTTAGGCGTGAATGTTGTGAATGCACTGCTGCGGTGGTTGGATTCACAGCGTTTTATAGGTGCGTGTAGCCCTCTTCTCACCAGACTTTTATTCTGCGCAGCAAGTTTGATCATCAAGTGGCGCTTAACTCATTCAATACCAGCCAATTCTGGACCAAATCTGAAAAGACGTTTAAAAACGTCCTTGGGAGTGAATGAGTTAAAATGTGCCGCGTGATTGACAATAAGCACCTTACGGAGCGATCGATCAAGCTATCCGGCCACAACATTAGGTACACCTACTTTAACAAGTGTGTTGCCTTTGTCTACAATGACCTCAATTTTGGCGCCGTCAACGGGAAATATGTACGATCGTCGTTTGCGGTAGACTCGGAAAGGGTTTGGTGCCGGAACTGAGGTAGACATGACAGTCCCTGGAAAACAGATACAGCTGTTGGGTGGAGAGGTCCTGGGAGGATAAGGGTCAACCTCCCGTCATGAGCGCAGCGGAGTGGGATGAAGTCTTCATCGGCGTTACACTCTGCTAGTCACAGTCCGAGGAAAGCGGCACCAAGTTGCCCCGGCATCAACGGTGTCACTCACGGGGCGCCGAAAAGAGACTTAAGAGTGCTCCATCGTGGGTATTAGCTACGGGGATCAGTCACTTGAAATAACACCAGGATGAGTGTCCTCTTGCAGCCGATCGTGTAACAGATGATACCTTTGCCTTGTCTTACAAAAAAAATAAAAAATCCATTTCCAATTGGTTTATTTCACACCTTTTGGCGGTCGTATTAAAATGTAGACTTTTGAGGCCTCGTTTGATTTTTTTACAACGCATACTGTCGGGTCCTGTTTAAGCATCTCCGGGAGTCAAAGCATAAAACTAAAAAGTAACTGATTTGTATGCGGTAGAGACACCGGACACAAACTTGCTGCAATTCGAGAACAGGTTTCGTTTGCTTGCTTGATGGTGCTTGGAAGGTTTCCCACCTTGAGACACTTGGACTGGAAACATGCAGGCGGCATTCAGTGTCTCAGCAAAGCAACTGTCTCTGAGCGAGGAACTCGCTCTGAGAGCCAAATTGATGCCGCACCCCCCCCTCTTTTTTTTTCCACACAACACCATCTGCTTTCTCCTATAGTCAAGCATAGCAAATCAGGGGTCATCGCCATTAATACGCATGCTTGCTAAATCCCGTCCCACAACATGCACGTAAAACCCGTTGCTTTGATTGTGACCTCCATCGATCAGCCGCAAGACATTTCAAACATTTTACCTCTGCTCTCAGAGGCATCTTTTACTTCTGTAACCACCTTTTTTTTTTTAATTGGCCAGTATTATAGTCATGTTTAACCCTTTCAGGGACAGTGGTCACTAGACAGGACAGCTATTCATGTGTTCTTTTCTCTTCTATGAAGTAATCTTCATCTCACAGTTGTGCATAGACCTCTACAATGGACACTTATGTGTGTTGCCATCCACTGCCATTATTTTTTTTTCTTCCGTGCCTCAAGACTAATAAAGACAACATGTACAACATGTTATTAACACCGTTTTAAATTGACTTTAGGGATTGAATTTCGGGATGCTTCAGCACCTCCCCAAAATGGTTGCAATGTAGCAAGGAAATTCATAGATAAAGACAAGCAGAGGAACTGGCTAACGTAAAGACAAATCCGTCACAGACATAGGCTTGCAAAAACACTTCCTCTGGACCATTATTCTAAAGTTTATGACTCTCTAAGATCACTACGCTTGATGCTGTCGGTAACTTGAGAGCCGCTTCGAACACGGTGGGCCTCTGTAATCCTGCCGCCGGAGGTGATTGGGTAGCGATCACTGCCACTGGTTTCGAGCGACCCGAGCCATCTGGGTAGGTTAGGGGGGCTAAGACCGTCTGTGCCTGTTCCAGTGGCAGCTGACTGGACTGAGATGTGACTGCTGCTGGTGGCAACGCACAAAATCCCACCCGCTCCTCATGGTGGCAGAATGCCTCTGTAAACATCTGTCAGCCATTGCTCCCCCCCCTGACTCCCCACCTCCTCAGACCTCAGCAATTCAGCATGCCCTTTGACTTCCAGCTGAAAGAGCAACTGTGAATTTGGACTAAAAACGAGCAGAGTTCATTCCTGTGACAGCTACGGCTCTTTGGCTTACGCTTGAGACAACCAGACACTCAAGTATTTATGCGGCACTTCTCACAGACACGGACTCACATGGTTAAAAATACGGAAGTAGAAATGTTATACAGCAGTGGCGGTCCATGTTTTTGGTACCTTCAGTTGGGACGTACCCGATTTAATCGAAACAAACAAAACCCACCGCATTTCAAGACAACAAACTTCAATGAAACTGATGATGAGTTTAGTTTGAATTTGGTTTCCACAGCCACTCTGCATGCCCCCCAGGATCCAGACTGTAGCGCCATATACCGGAGGACATAGAGCAGAGACCTTCATCCCATTCCTGCCCCCCCCCCCCCCCCCCCCCCGGGTTTCCCCCCCCCCCCCCCCCCCCCCCCCCCCCCCCCTCCCCCCAAA
>CAAKHF010010326.1:3239-24779 GCA_901007745.1 Hippocampus kuda | reverse complement strand
GGGTTTCTCCCTGCACCCCTCCCTCACCCCTCCCCTGCTCACAGCAAGCCTCCGCAGGCCTTCTCTCCACATCAATTACACAGCCTATCCCCCCGTAGCGCTCGCCCCTCCCTCCTTGACCCCCAGGGGTGGGTGGCGGGGGGGGTTGAGGGAGTCAGTGAGGTTAGAGGTTGTTCTCCCCGCAGCTCGCCCAGCCATCTCTCAGAAGTCTGCGGCTCCCGAGCGCTGCGCTCTCTGCGTCGGGCTACGAGCAAAAAATAAAAAAATCCTCCAAAAGGACACATTTGGGCATTTGCATACGACACATGCTGTTATTTCCATCAGGCTTTGCCAGTGAAAGAAAGTAAATTATCAGCCGACAGTCAGCCAACACTACTGTATCGTTCACGGCGGCGTGGTGATTCACGACGCCGCTAGCAAACGCAACAAGCCAAGTAAAGCACAAGTAACTCAAATTCACGACTTCAGTAAGTTTATACCTTCCATCACCGCCGTATTATTATCGAATGTAAATCTTGACATCAGTCTATCTTTGCCAGGAATCCCCTCAAGCATCTTGTATTTCGCAGCTCGGCTACAGCCAATAACTCTCCATTACAACTCCCAGAAGTGTCAAAACGTTTTTTTGATGATTTTGTTTCTGCGACCGACTTCTTTATGTCGGTCAGCAATTTTTTTATTATTTTTTTTAAAATTGTTACCAAGCAGAAAGCCACTCGGCGTGCTATCATATGCACACAATCACGTCATGTATTGAACTGGTGGAGAATGTTAACGGTGCAGGAGGCAGTTCCCCACCAGATGGTGTCATTTCTCATTCTGCATTTGATATTTAATACAGAGGAGCGATTCAAATGGGACAATAATGTGTCTAAACAAATTCATTAATTCTTACCTCGTTATCCATTCAAACATCGTGAGTGCGGCTGGCATACTCCAATTGTTTAATTGGCCTCTCTGTAGTTTTGAGTGAGCCCTATGAACTCTGCCTAGCAACAACTGGCAAAGTGGATGACATGACGGGGGCGGGGGGGGGTATCAAACTGCTACGCCTGCTAAATAGTTACAATTGTATTTCAGCTGTGAAGTTTTATAACGAATCAGATTATTTTTGCCGTCATAACGGTTTGTTAGCCAGACACCGGTGTAATTAAAGAAGCAGATATTTGTAAATGCTGAAAGAATAGAACATGCTGTCAACCAGGTTAAGCAACCACTGTTTTTTGTTTTGTTTTGTTTTTTTTAATGACTCAGCGCTCGACCTCACAGTGGCTTAACTGTATTTCTGTCATGGTCCCGAGACCTAGCTGTGTCAATAGGAGACACATTATCTCTAATGGCACGAGGGAGACGAGGGGGAGAGAGGCCGAGAGACACCGACAGTGTAGGCGAACGCTATCTCTATCGATTAACTAAAGAGGACCTTCACTCCACGCTCTCATGTCCAGACATCCAGGGTAATAAGGACCACTCTTCTTCACTTGCTACTCATCTTCTCCCCCTCGCCCGAGGTAGAAAGCCTTTTAATCAGCTCCCAGAGGGATGCATGGATATGATATGGGGGAATAAGGAGGGACAGGGTGAGGAAGTCCATTAGTAGCGGTCACAATAGCCACAGTTTGGACTGAAAAAGGTTTCCTCAAACACAGCAGCGACATGCCTCCGCCTGATTAATACGCACGATGGCCACATGCAACCTATCGCACTTATTTTGGGCCTCTCCCTTCCTCATTGAAGCACCATTTTCAAAGAGACATTCATAAAAGCCCATCAGTATTTATGTGTGCACAGTCGTAACGTTCCAAATCACCAGCACGCATTGGTGCATAGCTGTTTTTCTTCAGTAACGGCCATTTTCTTCTGTTTATGAAGGGCCTTTCTGTTTTCTTTTCCGAGAAGGGATGGCTGCCAGTCTCGGCAAGCCAGACCGACTTTATCAAGGCGGCCATCTCAGACTCTGACATCAAATCCAGTCCTGCCTCTTGAGCTCAAAGAAAAGGGGGGTAGGATGGGGTGTGAAGGATCTTGTCAGCGCCTCTTTCACTTCGGCCTCGCCGTGGCCTCTTGTTTCTTCTGAAATGTGTGGAGGGTACATGGAGGAATACGAAAAAAATGTATAGAAGTTAAAAATGCAACATTTTATAGTTTCCAGTTATGCTTGGAGAAATTAAACAGCATCATTATGGAGCATCGTGAAGAAATCCACATCCAAGTCAAATGTCCTGCTGCAAAGCACGGTGATGCACTAACTGCTGAACAGTAGCGACACCTAGTGGTTGAGTCTTAATCTACAAAATTACAGCGACGATAAATTGTCTTTACTAAACGGTGGATAAGTTATGGGAACGTATGTGGTAATAAAACAGATGTGCTAGATCGGGGACTTATTCAATAATACAGCCGCATTTCCTCCTAGACTTTGCCGGGGAAAATTTTGCTCAGTGTTATGATTATTAAAACAAGGCACGATTGGAAAGGGAGATTTAGAAAAAGAAATTAATTTTGATTTGCAGACGACAAGCCAACTGTCAAACCACATACTTCCACTGTGCGGCGCCAGAGAATCTACCCGAATAAGGAGCGTGACTGAGCCCTTTCTGATTGGCTGATGCAATGTGTGGGAGTTGACGTGATGAACCAATAGAGAGGGCGGGTGTCGATGCCCGCGGATGATTGGCGAAAGCTACCTGTCAATCAAACAGCGACTGGGTCTGGAGGGAGAGAGGCAGCCAGTCTGATGTTTTCCTCTCTGGAGGGCAGAGCTCCTCTCTGTGAAAAAACACGCTCACACACACTCACACATACATTCTCTTTCTCTCTCACGCGCACACACGTATAAAAAACAAACAAAAAACATGCATATTTACTTCGATATTTAACATATATTATATATTTTATTTTATTTCTCTTCTGATACTGACTCCACAAAATTTTGAAAATACTCAACGGTGAATCAACCATTTAAAAATAATTGTGATCAAACTGAATGGCCCTCTTATTTTTGTTACCTTCATTTGTTTTTGTTGTTAAATGTGAGAAACAATTAACTAGTTGTAAAATATTGTAAATATTTTTAAATTCTTAAACACGGGATGATACCCAATGGCAATGTTTTTTCTTCGTGTTATTTGGAATTATGTCATTACATAAGAAAGTAGTTTTAATTAAAAACGATGGCTAAATGTTTGCAAAAAATATACATATATGTAGGTTACCAGAACTAAAAATTCTAAAGTTACGAATCATCTGGAAGACTGAAGTAATCGTTTAATCTAATTTAAGCAGACTCCAATCAATGCCAGTAGTGCCTGCTCAGACGTTTAGTGTGACTATTAAATCAAGTCGGCTACCAATCAATAGACTCGTCGTCAAATTGAATAGGGTTCATGCACTGTCTATTCAGCGTGGAAAATCGACTCATTCCAAAGACTGATAAATATGGATACAATTTAAAAAGTTAAAGTACAAACTTAAAACATATTACTGGCGTAGTCAAAGATGGATTGATTTGAAATAAAACTTTAAATGTGCAAAAATAACTTGGAAAAAATAATCACTCAGCAAATATTTCCATTATTCAAGGTTGGGAAATAGTACCGCTGAAACTCCTTTGCGGTTCCCTCAGATTCCCCATGACCCCTTACATTATAATGCGCATGCGTGAAAATGATCTACGTCACACGATATTCCACCAATCAACTCGGAGCTTAGAGCAACGTGTGGCCATGATTTAAGAGCCGCCTTCTCGTTGCAATAAATCTGTCAGAACTTCACAAAGATGATTTAACTGTATTTCACATCGTTATGAAAATGCTTGTGGATTAATTAGGTGACTGTTAAAATTGTGTCCGACCAACTGGAGTAGATCATTTTCCACGTGTTTTTTCCCTTTTTTTAAGCGGTTATTTGGAGGATTACGAGACGATGATTTTCGTGGGACGGTGATTTCGACGATTACTTTTTTAGGGACAAATGCTTTTAAACTTTTTAAGGGACTGGTGACATGTATGAATAGGTTGCTACTTTTGTATCATTCTGACATCTTTTGTGTATGTTGACTTTTGCCATTATTGGTTAATGTGTTGGTGGTGGGTCAGTACACACGGTTTATAAATAGGATTTCTACAATCAAACATTTATTTAGTAGTTAAAGACAAAGAAGCTAAAACTGCGAAAGTCTGTGTTATTACTATGTGATCAGACCTGAAAAGTATTGTCAAATTAGTGCTGCCACGTTTGAACAGCAGGTGTCGCAGTTGAGCCAGTTAAGAAATACACATTTTCTAGCCTGCAACAGAGGCAGAAAGAGTTTGAAGGGCAGCACATGGGAATTGTGCAACTCACAACTTTGATGAAGCTTTTTACGTCTTTGCCGTTCTCCACTTTTGTCTCCATTGTTGTGCAACAAGTGTATTTCAGACAGCCCCTGCCATTTGGCAGGGTTTCAGAGAACCCCTGCCGGTACTTGAGCTTCCTCCCATCTTCCAAAAACATTAATTTTAGGTTTTGACTAATTGTCCATAGGTGTGACTGTGTGACTGGATGTTGTCACACCTATACCAAAACGAGGATGTAGAATACAGACGGATTAGTGAATTTGTAGAGGAAAAAATATTAGTTACATAAGTTGTTTTGATGGCGCCTGTAAATAAGTTTACCGAGTTCTTGCTGTAATTCTAACGTTTACCAGTAGGCTAAACATACAACAAAAGCAGGTCAGTAGTGCGATCTGTCCCAGCCAGACACATGATTCCAGTTAGTGAAACCAAACTATCCGTTGCCGAACTGTCAGAGAGTGGGAGTAGCCCGCGAGACTTTGGAAATGAACCGTTAACTAAATGAGATATTTAGAGATATAGAATATTAGTCATTTCAATAAACCGGTGTACTTTTCTGAGGCGGCATAACTGTTTTATTTTTTGTTATTTTTTTTAAAAAATCTAAATATTTGTATTTTTCTGTTGCAGGGGAGAGAGGATGTAGTTGTTGAGGAGGAAATGTCATTGGGTAAACCTATGACAGACGGCCACATTGTCCAATCAGCTCTTGCTATAGTCAAGTCTATGACCCAATCTCCTTCGTTATGCAAATTTTGTCGAAGTTTTTTTTCTGTGGAGCACTCTATGGTTATCCGCATTGAGCTTAACCGACAGCGCACTTTATGTAACATTAATGACGTCTTTGGGCTTTGAACATTAAAACGACAAGCGGTCTACTACAAGGGATTGAAAGGAAGCGTGTTTCGCTATGTTTGTTCCAAGAGGTTTACGGTAATTGGTCATAAAGCTGGTAGCTTAGTACCTAGCATAGCGTTTGCTAACCAACGAGTTCGCCGGTACAGGCGGACCTCTTTGTCTGACAGGGGAAGGCGTGCTCTTTGTTCAGGCTTTTCCCTTTGTCCACTCGGGGGAAAAAAGAGGAACTGTTGAAGCCAGCATTACATATTTATTCGCAGCGCCAACGTATTTAGAAAATGCAAGTCGCGAAAAAATACTTCACAGAAGGCCTGATTCAATTGACCATCCTCCTCAGTTTGATTGGAGTTCGCGTGGACATCGACAGCTACTTGAGCGGCTACGACTCGCCTCTGATTGAGATTAACTTGGGTCCCAGCTCAGCCTACACCCAGACGCCCTTCCATAACTTAAGAGACACTCTCGGGGGATACACCGTGCACCCCAAATGCCCCGAGTTGGACTACTTTTTTGCAAGTCGCCGGATTCTAGAGGAGGTTCGGACTCTGGGCTCTCCGCGGTTCCCCACGCAGCTGAACGCATGGCTGGTGCACCAAGTGTCGCCCGTTGACAAGTCTGACGGTGGACAGCCTTCAACTAGCAGCAGCGCAGACACCGAGCCGGACCCAGAAAGCTACCAAGCAAGTGACGACAGGAACCAAGAGCTTCAGCGATCATCTCCACCTGGGCCTTGTGTCAGCAGGGTTATAACAGAGGCAAGTATGTTGTGTGATGTTGCATAAAGCTCAGCAAAGTAAGGAAGTGATGAAGTACGACGAGAAGTAGAAATACAGTTACTTGTGTAAACTGAGTTAAAGCTGTTGTGTAAAAGCAGAAAATAGTCTAGTAAAAAAAAAAAGTACGGGCTCTGAAATGTACACAAGTAAAAGGATACAGTATTATACCTATCTTATCGATTTTATTTTTGTAACTTGATTAGAAAAGAAAATACTATAAAGCAATACAATTATTACTTTTGACACTGACTAGTGCCATCTCTGAGCCAAAGAACTATGTTGAAGTGAGTTGAGGAGTTTCCTTCCTGGCAGAAGTAGTTGTTTTGCTTCCCATCTTGTGGCATCTACAGGCAAATATAACTTTCTGGGAAGCAATTACTTGTGAAATATCACAAAAATTTCCATTAAGGCCTTCTGGTAGCAGGGTTTTATAAGAATTAAGTGTGAGTATTTAACTGTTGCATAAACCATGACAAAAAAATAAAAGTACTGTACTCACTCTCTGTACTGAAATAGAAGGACAGAGTAAAAGTAGAACACGACATACTCCGAAATTAATGCGTTAAAAATGACGCACAGTATATTATGCTTTTCTGAACCCCCGACTTATTTGCGGTTCTGTATCGGCAGAGTCACCTTTTTTGTACCTCTTAGCTATAAAGCAATAAAAAGTATGACTTTGGCGCCAGCCAATGAACCTCTCCGGGGTGGGGGCGGGAGGAGGTGTCAATTGCGGATTTTCACAATTTGCAGAACACCATCTGATCCCCATGTTTATCACTTTGTACCATGAAAAACAACTTGGGAAATCATGTCCGCAGTTGACGTTACCCCTCTCGACTTACAGTACATATTTCGAACACGTCAACATCCACAGCGATAACAAAAACAAACAAGCCCATTCTGACAAAGTAAGGAGTTGAAAGTACAGAATACTGTTTTCAGACGATGGGAGTAAAAGTTAACCAAATGGGGAGTGGGGGTGGGGGGCGTAATTCAGAGAAAAATATTCAAGTACAGATGCCTGAAACATCTTATTTTGTTGCACTTCCACCAATGAACCCCAGGCCACCTTCACATCCCAAACTACATTTAAATCGGCGATCGTTGCGGTTAAACAAGCAGGGCATGCTATTCTGAGCATGTGAAGTCAGCAGAATGTTAAACAAGGACGTCCCTCCCTCAATCCACCAAGTGTGTTGAAATAGGGAACCCGGAACAATACAGTTGAATGTTCGTAGCGTGAGGCTTGTCTGAGAAGTGGATTATTTTGAAGAGCTGACGGCACCTAACTGGTCGAGCTAGCTAGTGATGTCATCTTTTCCACAAGTAAGCAAGTGCTTGCCGTTCTCGATTGAACAAAAGCCCTGCAACACTGTCATATACTCTAAAATGCGTCACCAAATGTCAGTAGCAGTGGTTCGACCCACTCATGTGCCCTCATGTCATTTTTCCAAAAATCATCTCTCAATGCCCGTGACAGGAAGAACAATGAAATCCTCTTCCACAGGCTTGCAAAACTGGCCTGACTTGAACTCCACTGCAAATTTTGTGGGCTATTGTCAAGAGGAAGCTGAGCAAACAGAAACTCCAAAATGCAGACGATCACGATGGCCGGCGTCAACGCAACTTGGGCCACAATAACACCCGACCTGTCCCAAAGGCTGATCCCATTCATGCACCGCCGCCTTCATGCTGTCATGAATGCCAAAGAAGGCCCAACAAAGCTCACATTACTTCGATACGCTTTTCAGAAGGCAAAATGATTGAAAGGAATGGACTTTCCCTTTCCATTTCACTCCCAATTTGCTTGGAATACAACACGAGTGGATTAATTGACATCACCCGGCCGGTTCTAGCGAGCTTGCTGGCAATTCTCCATCAAATAAGCAAGTTCTTGTCAAGCGCAAGAATTAAATGAACACAACCCGCTTAAATCTCGCCGTTGCTCTCCCAGATGACATTTTGCGTCACATGCCGTGTCGGGAACGTTTCCTAGGCTTTGATATGAATGGAAAACGCCTTGTGGGTTTGTTGCGTCTTGAGAGCACTTGATGCGTCCGCCAGTTGTGTAATCATATCTCCTTTCTCCAGACCCAAACGGCCAGCTGTGGCTCTTGAGAGGTGGAGAAAGTGAGGCAAAGACCTCCGCCCTGCCCATATATGAATATTGCCCCCTCCCCGCCCACACCTTTGACATTTGAAAGCATTAAAAGTGCTCAGCCATAGCTTGGAGAGCAGTCAAATCATATTTTCGCCCCTATAATTTACTGTACAGTAACATGGATTGCAACAAACGAGACCTTATCTCGTCAGAGCAGAAAATAATAGTCGGCGATAACAAGAATATTATACGCTCGCGCTCTGCTGACTTGGATTGTTTTGCTTGTTAAATGCGTACTATTAAAACTGCTGCATAGTTGTCCGAAAACTTTTAATCATCACTTTCATGCGCACAAGCACTTGCTTACAGAATTCAAATTTGTCCCAAAGGGCCCATGTGCAGTTTTTGTTTTTTTTCCTTGTAAAAGTTAAGTTCGGTTTCCGTTCCATCTGGTGTTCGAACAGCTGCTCATGAAAACAAATGTCTCAGTCTCATCCTTCCTTTAATTTGCAAGAATAAAAAACAAAAACAAAAATTGACAGAACAAATTTTTCAACCAAAATGCCGAGCTTGTCTGACCCTTCCAGCGCTTGTGTTTTGAATCATTTTAATCCTTTTCGAAAACTTCATTCCTCACCATCTGTCTGCGTGTGTCCTGCCAGGAGGAGGAGGAGGAGGATGATGATGATGATGATGATGATGTCGTTAAAGAGGAGGAGGAATCTGCTCCCGTCACTCAGCTGGCACTCAGTTCCACTTTGGAACAAGAGGTATGGTCCTTGTTGGTTCGGCCCCCAATTATTTGTCAACAAACTCTGTTGGACTTAGGAAAACCTTACGTTCCAGAAGGCCCGTTGAATTGTTATTTTGAAATGATCTCGTCAAATTTCCCTCGCCGCCTCCGCGATTATGTTCAAGAAGTGTGACCGCTCCTTTTTTTTTTTCTTTTTCCTCAGACCGATGAAAACTAAATAAGCATGCAAATCATTGACTGATTAATGTCGCATGAACAAGTTGTTTGTTGTCTTTTTGTCACAATCTCATTTCCTAATTATGGAGGTCATATCACAATACTCAAAGGTGTATGTTCTTCCTTGGCTGTGAAATCAACTTATAGTGTCGTTCAATTGCAACTTTTTTTCCTTCTGGTCTTTGATCTGATCAAGCGGTAAACTGTGCCACAACGCAGGCCACATTTTTTTCAAATAATTGTTATCTATTCATTTGGTGTTGTAGCCGTAGAGTCAACGTGAACTTTATGGCTGACATTGCATAGCAAAAAAAAACAACAAAAAACTGGATTGGCCGAGACGTGATCCAAAAGACAAAACAAAAAGCGCTCGCAGCAGCAACAGTGCAACTGAATGAAATCCTGCTCAGCATGTTTAACCTTGATTTGTGATCCGCCTGCAGTGTGTGCTTGATGGCATCTCTTCACTGTCTGAGTCACCGCATGGCCCGCCGCCCACGACCGACTTTGACCAGCACTGGAGCCGTTTCCTCTCGATGCCCGTCGCTAACCTCGACGTACGTTGTCATGTCACGGTCAGATTAAGGTTTTTTTTTTTTTTTTTTGCAAATGACCTTGAGGCGTTAAAGGAAGTCAAATTGGGCTGCTTTTGCAGGACTTGGACTCTCTCGTTACCGAGCGCCTGTCAGACCTGGACATAGACAGCAGCAGCGACATCAACCTGGACGCCGCTTTGCTGGACGCCATGGTAACCAGCGGCGGAGCGTTTGACGGCAGGCAGCAGAGGCCGTTATTCCGACAGGACTCCACCGGCTCCACCTGCTCAGACGCTTCAGCGGGAATGGCCCTGGGGCTGGCTGCGCTCCCGTTCGCCTCGGTGTGTAGCTTAAGTGGCGGCACGTCGTTGCCAAGCGCGCCGGGCGACTGCTTGGATGAGGCCGTCTTTGACCAGATCAATCAATTGGGGTTTGGGTGCTTGGAAAACATGGACTCGCCGCTGATGGATTCTTTGGCAAGCATAAACCCAGACATCCTTGAGGATTTGGACTCCGACTCTGGTCTCTCCCTGGAGAGCAGCTCTGGAGGTGCGGTCTCCCCAGGTGGGTTCTTCTTTCATACCCATTGAGTGCATTCTCATTGCCTCATTTTAACCAATCGGTACTTTTCGATTTGGTTTGGCGCATGCGGCACTAGAGAATTTTTTACCAGCTATCGAACCGTTAGGTACTTTTCGTAGTCGTACCAAACTGAAGTGTCCCGCCTGAGGTTTGTCCTTTGAGCTAATCAACAAAATCATCTTCGCTCGCTCAGGCTCATCCGAGATGTCATCGTCGTCCAGCTCATGCGAAGATGAATGCGGAGCGACAGGTTACAGCAGCGAGGTGGATTCCCTCCCCTTCAAGGGTGTTTTGGACCGTGCCACCATGTGGCCCCGCGTGGATCTCAGTGAGCGCGTGTGGCACGACCACAGCTACTCATCTTTGGCCTTTTTGAACCTGCCACCGGTCACTCTCCCCCACAAAGGCATCAAGGAGGAGCCTTCGAGCGAAGACGAGGGGCCCACTTTTGAGCAGCGGGAGCTGAGTCGCGACGAGCTGCGCGCCCGCGCCATGTGCATCCCATTTTCCGTCCTGCAGATCGTCAACATGCCCGTGGAGGAGTTCCTGGAGATCGTCGACGGCCACGGCTTCTCCCCCGAACAGGTGACGCTTCTCCGGGACATCCGGCGGCGGGGCAAGAACAAGCTGGCGGCGCAGAACTGCCGCAAGCGCAAACTCGATGCCATCACGGGGCTCCAGGAGGAGGTGGAGCGGCTCCACGCCCAGAGGGACCGGTTGCTGAGGGAGAAACAAATCACGGCCAAGACGATGGGGGCCGTGGGGCAGCAGATACAGCAGCTCACCAGAGACGTCCTGGCTCGCATGACGGATGATTCGGGACGCCCCCTGAACCCGGACCGATTCACCCTGCAGTGCGGGGCCAACGGGAGGGTGGTCGTTCAGCCTGTGAGAAGGCCGGCTGTCTCCACATCGTCCAGCAATAAAACGGACAAGAGGAAGAAGGGGAAAAAGCAGTGACGCAGTATTTTTGTCCAACCTCAAGCGGAACTTTCTTGCCTTTCTCCGGCTGCGGGATCGCCTTACCAAGGTGCGCGCACGCGTGTCAAACCACTGCTGTTGGGGAGTGTTATCAAGCTGCCAAAAAAGGAGAAACTCATCATAAGAGTTAGTTGAAAAAAAAAAGATAAAAAAGACTCCTGGGGGGGGTAAATGTAGCTTACACACTGGACATCCTAAGCTTCTTTCAGATGAACACGTTGAAAGGAAAGTTTGTATGAGACTGTAAGTGATGCAAACCACTCGCTTTGTGTGCCTGCAAATATCAAAATGGATCACAAATGAATGCTGGCTAGTCTGAGCGACAAGCAAGTTTAAGTGTCAGCATGACCGGCCAGCCAAGATTGCGGGGACGTCTTGTTTGAATGCATCCTCTCAGTGTCGCTGCGACTCCCAGCAGGTGTTTCAAGGCTGTATTTATTAAGCCATTTTGAAGTGCGAGAAATGCTTCTTTCACACGCATCAAAAGCTGACAAACGGCAGTGGGGGGTTTTTTTTCTATAATGGCAACCATATCCTAAAAGTGGAAAGAGAAATGGCAAATGACATATCTGATGTTTATAGAGTTCTTTCGGATTTTTGCAAGTGTGTGCTGTATTCGAGTTTGAAATAAGATGAGAGATGTGTTGCTTATGTCTTGATGACATCAACGGTATACCAATGATTAAACTGACAAGGCCTTAAGTTGCATTGGATGGTTTGCGATATGCATGATCCACAATTTGAAATCATCATTCATTGGTTTAAAGCACCATTTGTACTCATTTATTTGAGAGATTTGCCAGGATTATTTTCTACCATTCCACCTGAGTTCATTTTAAAACTTGAGGGGAAAAAAAAACGTTGAAAAATATATTAAGTGCGCTTTAACTATCACTCCGGTCATTGGTAAAATGTCACTGTATGATCCTAAACTATCCCCTTGAAGATACAATCACATTTTATGTTTGGGACTGTTTGAAAAGTATTTAGTGAAGGTTGCTGTGGTTTTTTTTCTGAGGCATTCTGCAAAGTCTTCAAAAAGAAGATCCTCAATAGATTGGCATCCACAATTTAGTTGATTCATTCTTTGGTTCTCACATTTTCCATTTTTATTTATCTGGTTTAACCAAGTGTTTACTTTTTAACTTGACTTGGTATAAATGTTCTCCCCCTCTTCTCTCCATCATTGCTGGCCAGATGTCTTTGATTGCATGGTGTTGTTGGATGTGGTCGTCTGTTTTCTTGTTGGGGGGACTTCAAGATGGTTTCTGACATGGTTCTGATTAAAAAATATAAACAATGCATGTCTCTTTCTTGCATTTAAGAATGTTAACACTTTCCTACATTGTCAATGCTAAGTGTTTGAGTCACACCAAATCAAAATGTGAACTGCTTCAGGGACCTTAGTGGTTCTGTCAACAATACAGCTGTTGAATTTTTTTTTGTTTGTTTTTAGGTGATCTAACAATACTGTAATAATACAGCTTTTAATGTTACCTATGCTTCAACCATTACCATACTCCAATAAATAGTATTACTATATTTTCATAAAGAAAACAACTAATTGGATACGCTTTTGGACTGCGGAACGATTCAAGGACAGTTTGTTTTGAAAGTGAAACGATTCGCTATACTGTAAAAGAGCTCAATTCGAGAGGGTATGAATGAATTCATGACGTCATCTCGCATACATTGGACCTATCACTTTTGTAAATGTCCCATTTCCATAATGGAGAGCTCCAATAAAAGTGCAATTCCATATTTATCTCCACTTATTTCAAAGTGAAACTATTCGGTTTTATCTGATACGCTGGCATCTTTAAAAAAAAAAAAAATATATATATATATATATATATATATATATATATATATATAAAATCTGGTTCAAACCTGTTTTTGTTAGACCCTACCTAAAAAAAAATCAAGCATTCATATTCAGCACTATATACCATTTTGTCTACCTTTCTAACTTGTTTTGTGGTTCTTGGTGCAAGTTGATAAGTATTGAAAATCTATCAACAAATTCATGTCACAATCTTGTTCAGTGTGCCTCGTCTTCAACCCTCCAAATACCGTTAACCGTATTCCTTGGGCCACTGTCATGAAATATACTGTACATGTACACTAGAGCTTACTAACAAAATACAAAACTGCTCTGGGTGGATGGGTGAATATATAGTGGATAAAAATTAAGGGGAATTACAACATCAATATTAGTTCAAGTGGTATTCATCGAAATCCGTCACTGGACCCACGTTTGTGGAGTAAAAAACAACTACCAATTGGTTCCCGGAAGTGAAAACAACGAAGAGCGACGCGCCTTTTCCGTCCAGGCTTCCGTAGGAGGCCAGAAGCTAGCTTGCTTGGCGCCTGTGCGAGTTGGAATAAAGAAGCTGACCGCGTGTTCACCGTCCATCGCCGAATTGTTTTTAGGTGAGTCGAAAACGTGCGTTTTCACGGAGGCAACGAGTGCGCCGCAATTACTGCACCGCTCCTTTTTAAAACGCTCCTTTCTTTGAGCTAATTGATAGGCTCACTCTCTGCCTCGCGCGCGCGTGTGCATGTTCTAACCGTCCAAGTTATCCCTTGCGTGGACGTTTCCAGTCGTTGGTTAACGGAACTTGAGGATTAATTCAGCCGCTTCGAAAGTCAAACTGGGCGTCCGTGGAGCCTTTTAACATCTGCACCAAGTTATTGTCGGCTTTATTCCGTTTCCACGACAAATCATAGGTCGAGTGCGCCACCGCATCCCCCAACGATAAACAGTAATCTGCGCAAACTTGGGGTCTTTAACCACGATCCAACAGTTACCTGGAGAACATCGTTCTTGCAGAAACTTGCTCTATGTCGCGCAAAACGGACGTGTTGTCCCGTAGCTTAGTGTGATACAGGCTTCCAGTATCTCAGGGTTCTGTAGGTTAAGCTGGTCTGGACCCAACAAATTACTCTGGTGCGTCAGCTTGATTTTAAGTGTGTGAATACTTTTTATGAACACTTGAAATCTTACTGTTTATTATCTCTTTTTAATAGAGGACAGCATGGGCAAGAAGCAGAATACCAAGAGTAGGAAGGATTCTCAGGGGGGGCAGGGCACACAAGAGGAACCTGAGGAATTTGTGGTGGAAAAAGTTCTGGACCAGCGTATTGTGAATGGGAAGGTGGAGTTCTTCCTCAAGTGGAAAGGATTTACAGAGTGAGTTGCCTCGGGACAGACCCCCGATCCCCCCTCCATGCTGTGTTCAAAGGGCTTCCCTGATATGGGGTTTGTCCATTTAATTCTGTCGTTGCATGAGGACCCTGCACGTTTGCATCCAATCCGGTGTGAAGTAGTCTTTTGGGGTACCGGTCTGATCTTGCTTTTTATTTTTATTGTGAAAAAAAAAACCCTTCTATTTTGCTCATCCAGAGCGGACAACACCTGGGAACCAGAGGAGAACTTGGATTGTCCGGAGCTCATCAACGCTTTTCTTGAAGCCCAGAAGAACATAAAGGAGAAGTCGGCTTCTCTGAAGAGAAAGGCGCCTGCGGACGAAACTGAGATGGATGCGAAGAAAAAAGATGTCGTAAGTAGTTACGAATTCGCGCTTTTGCGAATGTTTCGCCGGACAACACGAAACGAACGACACTTTGCTACAATGTAATCATTTACTGTGGCACACCCACTCATTTGTTTATAAATCACCAAGTACAAATTATGTCCAAATTAGCTTTCATTTTTTTTTTCCACAATGGTGTCACGTGACTCATTAGCTTATTACAAGGTTTCAGGTGTGTTTGGGGAGCAAGTGTGTGTTGCGCTTTCACTCCCCAACAACTAATTGCATCTCCCCGAAGACGCCTCGTTTTGGGTGCCACTCCATAGCGGGAATTGCGATGATTCATAAGGCGTGACGCTTCGGTCTGCTCTGTGACATCGTAGCAACAGCCGCAGCATGAAGTCAACAAACAAGAAGCACAAATATCTTTGAAAGCTTGCCCCCCCCCCACCCCCACGTACATACGCAATATGCTAATACTATCCACATTTGCAGCCCGAGAAGCCAAGAGGCTTTGCGAGGGAACTCGATCCAGAAAGAATCATCGGTGCGACAGACAGCAGCGGGGAGTTGATGTTCTTGATGAAATGGTAAGACGTTTATTAATTAACCGCCCAAAAGACATGAAACAAGTTAACCGGCTTGTTAACTCATTCAGTACCAGCCAATTCTAGACCAAGTCTGAAAATACGTTTAAAAACGTCTTTGGGAGTGAATGAGTTAAGAGTGGCAATTCCTCGTAACGCGTTTCTGCAAGAATAAAATAAAGGGATGGGTAAGGTTGCCATGTTGCGCTGACCGGTCCGGGCAAAGAAATGCTACTCGTGATTTAAAAAAAAAAAAAATTCTTGAGGTAGATCCATTCATTTTTCACTGCAGGAAAGACTCGGACGAAGCTGACCTCGTCCCGGCCCGCGAGGCCAACACCAAGTGCCCTCAAGTGGTCATCGCCTTCTACGAGGAGAGGCTAACATGGCACTCGTGTCCAGAGGATGAAGCTCAGTAGTCGCTGCCTCCGGGCCGCCTTGCACCTCCTTAAAACCACCCACGCCCCCTTTTTTCCTCAGGACTGACTCTCCTTCGTTGGCCCGGTCTTCTAGTTTTAGCTGTTGTAGGATTTTTTTGAAGGGGGGGGGTTGTTTAGTCCATCTTCAAAACGGACCGTCGGAGATGGCAATTGTTCCGCACGATCGGTATGTTTGCAAAAGTGTTCCATTTTAAAGATACGTGGTTGGCGGCGCTTCATCCCAGAGTTGCTTTTGGTTACGCGTAACGTAACGTATGGTGTCCGCTGCCGTTGCTTTCGCCATCTCGCCGCAAGTTTTGTCTGTCGTCATTTTCGTTCTGTTGTTTTGTCACGATAGTAGTGGTGTTTTTGTTTTTTGTAAATATTGCTTTGACTCCAATAAAGTTTTTTGACCAAATTTCCACTCGAAATCAAAATTCTGTCACAATTGGCCACCCTGTTTCAATATTGATCATATTCTAAAGATTCAAAATGATACTTCTTACTACATATTTGCCACTAATCATTCTTTGAGCCAACATTAAGGACAAGGGTGGGGAATATCTTGCTTCTCCCGCTCTGTTTCCAGAGTTGGTCATGGTCCTGTTTCAAATTCCTCTGTGCCCAACGTTTTAAGGTAGGCTAATTTTTATGGTTAGCCCCCCCCCCCCCCTCCACACCATCTTCTGTTTGTCGTTAAGTTTAGATCATCAAGTTGACAAACCGGTATTTAAAATAAGTTTGAGAAGCACTACCTCAGATTGTTCGCAAGCTCAAATTGCGTTTGTTGCATATTTCAAAAAATATTTTTCAAAAATTTATACGATGGTGCGACAAGATATGGAACTTTATGAGAAAAGTTCATGTAGAGGTTTGGACGAATCTAAATGCAGCTCTGTCATCTCTTCCATGCACATTTCTTGGGAAGCTGTACGTGAATGTAGATATACCGAACCGTAATTGTCATTTATTGAATCGTCCAGTTTTATGCTGGGTTCAATCAAGGTTGTCTTCTAGTGACTTTTTTTTTTTGCAGCAGCAGCAGCAGCGTGAAGCTTCACTCTTTGGAATATATGTGGTTTATTCAAATGCATGAAAGGATCCCAATACTGCACATACGTCAGTACTATCATGCAGTTTGTTAAACATTTTGGAAATTGCACCACCGCAATTAAACCACCGACTGGAAAAACCACGACTCCACCCACCACAAAGACCCTACTACTGTCTGCACATTTTAAAAGCTGGTGTTTGTGAATTACTTGACTTTACTGCTGAGCTTCCACCCAGTGTTGGTGTCCTTAACATTTTTTTATTAATGTGGTATATGTGTGAATATGCAAGCGTCAATACATAGTGATTAAAGTCATATTGCTTATTAAAGGGTCTGCAGGGATTTTAAAGGCAGTGAGTGGGGTGAACTTTGATGACTTCATTAAATTGAATATATAATTAGGAACCAAATATAGTGCGTTATAACTGATTTATTTATTTTGGGTGGGATATTATTGATTTCTTTTAATGGCTCTTTACTGCATTTGAAGGAACATTTTCCCATCACTATCGAGAGGTGCAAAATATTTAACTTAATTTGAGGCTCAGGGTCATGTTTCACAACCTGAAGTGCACGCATTTTCACATTTTTTTCCCCCCACGGGTATACTTTAATCTAGAACGTAAGGTTTGCTACCTCTGGTTATGTAAACTTGAGTCAATCTCACCATTATAGTAATACTGTTTATTCACATTAATTTGCTCCAACTTGTCGTGTCGCATGAGTTTAAATGTTTTTACTCGCATTGTTTATGTGCATGTTTGTGAGGCCACGGTCCCCGCCCCTCTGGGCTGACCAGGTGATAATCATTTAACTATTAACTAATCCCCTAGCCGTGAGCGGCATGAATAACAGGTGAGCCTTTTTTTTTTTCCTAATATCAACACTATCGTAGTCGTACTACTTTTTTAAAGCTCGTATCCAGCGTTGCTCATCTTTTTTTCTTTTTATTTTTATATCTTGTGCCAGGAGAAGGCGCGAGCGAGGAAGTTGGCGAGGTTGCCATGAGCGTTTGATTTAGTTCATCAGAGGCTGAACACGCACACTGGAGCTCTGTTAAGGACAACAAGAGAAAGGTAAGGCACACAATGGAAACACTTGAGTAAATCTATCAACCTTTTATGTGTCGTTTTGTAAAAATGTCCATATTCAAACCAGATTTAATTCGACTTTCCTTTCTTTTGACGGCAAGTGTTCCCAGTATTTTCTCAGGAGGGGAAAAAAAAGACAAATTTCACATTCATTGTATTCGTATTTGAAATGTTATTCAAAAAAAGATACAAACTAACAATGCAATTGATAAGAAAGGTCTCCTGAAACACTATGTTGACTAGGTACTGAAACATGGTTGTAGCCCACCACACTTTAATTGGCCAATGAAGCAAATCACGTACGTCGACATGTTTATTGATAAAATCTGTGCCAAAATTGCAAGTTGTCTTCACCTTTAAATAACTGGGACGTTGCTGGCATTGTTCCTTAACTAATTTTTAAAATAAGTTGAACCAACTGCTTTTATTGACTGCCGTTCTCCAAGCTAGTGAACCATCACTGTTGGGTATACGTTAACACTATCATGAGGTGATGATGACATTTATCTCTGGCTTCCCACTTATAACATAACGGCCCTCTGAGGGAAACCATAAGTACAATGTGGTTTGTTTGTCGATTGTGTCAAGTTGTAAGGTAAACGTTGAAGTATTGGGGAAATAATCATGACTCCGAAAGAGGCACAATTGTTTTTGTCCGGCCTAGGAGCTCACGTGACCGCGAGCAGAGTGCATTTTGTGAGGGCCTTTGGCCACAGCCTTATCTGCACTCATTGATTGACCTTGCCCCGGCTCAAGTCCCGAATGATTTTGCTCATTAGTGTCAGGAAAACAACAAAAACCGTCACATGGAAATATATGCTAACGTGTCACGTTTTGACGTCAATTAATGCGTACAGTAAAAAAAAAAAATCTTGGAGGGAATGAATTTTTCCTCAGAACTGTTGCAATATAATAGATGCATTTATTCTGCTGGTTGGCCTGCATTAGTGCTGATTGCGTGCAAAAGAGGCTTTGTTTCTAATCCTGTTTTGGTGTTGTGTGCTAAAATCCACCTCCTGTGTCCTTTTATTCGCTTTTCTGCTTATATCAGCTGAAAGGCGCAGCACTTCCTGAGTCTTTAAGTTGTGCAAGTACCTTAGCGGTACAACACACCTGTCACACTTGGAATTGTTGAATGCAAACGACCAGTGTGACAGAGGCTGAAGTCAGATTGGAAAACATATTTGTAAACATATCTTTTAATTCCAAAAGCGCACACTTACGGAAGGATTCTTGAGATTCTTCGCAGCTCCGTCATCACGGCCATCTTGATGTTGTTGACATCTTCAACACGGGTTAGAGTGGGGTGGGGGGGGGGTCTACAGGTAAGCACGTTGCTTCAACCAGGTGATGTCATTCTTGACCAGGAACTGTCAGATGCTCTTTCACCCAACAACTGTTAGAATTGGGTTTTGATTTAGGCCAGTGCTTGTGCTATATATTTTTTAAGGCCAGCAAAGAAGGTGATTATGACGCTCGACGGACGGTTGAGAAAAGCATTGTTGATGCAGCTTATCCCCACTGTGTTGTTGCCTTGTAGGTTTCTATCATGGACAGTATGTTTGACCACCTCGCCAAAACTGTAAGCGCCCAGAGTGTTAATGTGCTACTATTCAATGATCCTCGTCACATCCCCTCCAAGCCTTTGTTTTTTTTTTTTCCCCCTTGCAGGAGTTTATCAGCGTCTTTGTTGGAAACCCGAGCCTCCACAAACACGGCCCCTGGCGCGCGCACGTCGACTACGAAATCTGCCTTCACGTGAGTTGCGTCGCGTCCTCAGCTCAGCAGCTCGTTGTCGGCTTTCCTCATGTCATTGGTCTCTCGCAGACAAACAGCATGTGTTTTCGCAAGAAGGCCTCAACGGTCAGGCGACGTTACAGAGAATTTGTTTGGCTACGACGTTCCCTGGAGCAAAACGCTCTGATCATGTACGTTCTCGCGTCGCCGATTCGATTTGAAATGCGCCTTGTATGGGAATAATGAAGTGCGCTCGTTCCCGTCGTTCTCCAGAGAAATCCCCAAGTTGCCCCCGTGGAATCCTTTCTTCAGCTTGAGGAACGTCGAGCAGGTCCGACAAAGGATGAAGGGCCTGCAGGAGTTTTTAGCAACGTGAGTTTCTCTAAGCTGAATGAAGCCCCTCCCCCTCCGGGCGATGCATCGATGGCATCCGATTTCCTTCTCTAGCGTTCTCCACACGCCGCTGCTGTTGTCGGACAGTCGACTCCATCTCTTCCTCCAGTCTGACCTAAGCGTCAAAAAGATGCAGAGGTGCGCGCTGGGCAAGACCAGGTACACGGTGGCGGAGGCCATCCAGAGGTTCGACAGCGTCTGCGTGACCCCGTCGGAGGACGACAAGGCCTCGTGCGACTCGGACTGTGAGAGGTATGACTTTTATCGTCTGTCCGAAAAACGAGGCCGGCGCCGCGTTGACCCCGATGCGTCTCCCGGCAGCACCTCCTCGTCGGGCTTGGGCCGAAGCGTGGACAGCACCGTCCACGGGAGCTCCCCCCACTTGTTCGAACCTTCCGACAGAGATGCGGAATTGTGCGGTTGTCCGCAAAACGACTCGGTGAACGCCGAGTGAGGTTCAACATCGATGGACAAGAGAGTGAATTCTTTCGTTAACCGCCAAAAACTGTTCCCTTCCACCCCCATTTCTATTTAAAAAAAATAATAATCCTAAGTGTTTGTTTAATGCCGATAATTTCATTGTGTGTACTAAAAGAATATTTTGTTTTAAAAAGAAAATGACAGTAAATCTACATTTCAGAATTCTTAATGGTATCCGATGTTTATCGTTTTAGCTCCGAAGTCGAGATTGGTCGGGCGTGTTTTGGAACGGCGGAGGTTTTAGAGAAAAATTTGACGATACTTTTTTTTTTATGGTCTGTTTAAAGGATGAATAAACTGTTTTTGAAGAAAATGTGTTCCAGTACTGTGCTGATTGTTTGTCAAAGTCTGCTGACAATGAGCTGTGCACGATGCAGCCCAGTAGAGGGAGTAGAGACATCATGAGACACGTCGGGAAGGTAAGCGCAGGCAGTCCCGCCGCCCTTCTGATATCAATTCAATATCTTTGTTAAAATGTTTGGATTGACTTACTAAGCGACTATATTTATCCTTTTTTTTTGCAGTTCGCGGTGGTCGTGTTTGATCGCACTGTCAACAAAATTATGTAAGTAACTCTGCGCTGACCTTTTTGCACAACAGATCTTGAAGTTGTACTTCCAGGGGCCTTTTTTTTTTCCTCTCTCTCACTCAACATGATCTCGCAATATTCGTCAGTTTTTACTCTTGTATGCTTCAGCAGGTTCAGGTGCACCCCATCAACCGCCAATGCTGCTCCGTTTGGCTCCAGCGTGCCCCCCCAAAAGAAAAACGTCGGCCATGTGACGGCTTTCCAGGTAAGACTAGACGGCAAATTAATGACTCTGACACACACACTTGTGAAGAATCACGCGACAGCCTGAAAGTGTGTGTGTGTGTGTGTGTGTGTGTGTGTGTGAATAAATGAGGGGGCCAGAGGTAGTGGACAGCTCTGTAAATTGAAAGCTGATGACATAAGCGAAGGCTCATTAAAGGAGACAGCAGTTGCCCCCCCCCCCCCCCCCGCCCCCCCCCCCCCCCCCCCCCCCCCCCCCCCCCCCCCCCCCCCCCCCCCCCCCCCCAACCCCCCCCCCCCCCCCCCCCCCCCCCCCCCCTCCCCCCC
>CAAKHF010010320.1:20288-31691 GCA_901007745.1 Hippocampus kuda | reverse complement strand
CGAAGCTAATCCATTTTGCCAAAACGGACTTGAGAGAGCGCCCACTTATGCTATTAGTGCACCGGAGACACTGTAATGCACTCTTCATTTGTGATTGCTTACATCAGGAAATTGCTCGCATCGCACGTCCAGCTGGGGAATAATTAGAAAGTAAAATGAAATAAAAATAAGTGTGGGCCTAGCTGGCTTGGTATGCAAGGGAGCAGGACACTCGAAGGGTGTGCTCCACTTGTTTAATGTACTCGCCATACGTGTAATGTAGTCTACCTTGAGTCCACATGAGCAGCATCAAAGTCCGATTTATAGCTGTGAATTCCAAATGTGTTGCAGAGAGAAGGATCAAGTGAACCTATTTCAGATCTTTCTTCACCATTGCTGGCACAATGGTACTATGACTCATAAATGACCTGACTCAAGACACAAACCATCGATCACTTGACCAATTTTTTTTTTGTTTTGACGTGCTGTTGAAAAATCTGAGGTGCCGGTACAAGTGTAAGGTGAAGGCAGTGAAATCAACTCAACTCACTTCACAACAAGCAACAAGTTTGACGGATCGTGAAAAACAGAGACCTTAAGCCAGGGGTGTCAAACTCATTTTTGTCATGGGCCACATTGTAGTTACAGTTTCCCTTGGAGGGTTGCTATGAATTTGGGGAAACCATATAAATATTTCATCCCCTCCACATATTACATACACAGCGCACAACAAATTGATGAATAACTCGTTTTAAAATCAGAAGTCAAGAATAATGACTGCTATTGTGGATTACATATGACAATTTAAAATTTTGGTCCAGGCTTTAGCAAGCATCATGGAAGTTGACATGCTTGATTTGCTTTCGCGGGCCACATAAAATGATGTGGTGGGCCAGATCTGGCCCGCGGGCCTTGACCTTGACACCTGTGCTTTAAGCAGTAGTCACTTACAGTTGAAGTTTATGCACCTTAACATTAATATGTAATTTTTTACCCTCTGGAAAAAATCGTCGAAAAATTAGTGCATCTTATGGAGCAGTTGCGAAGGTCTCCGTGTATATCCCGATGTGTGCATTACACTGTGCCCTGGGAGCCAAGTAAACCCGCACACCAAGGCACCACTGAAGTGTTACTTTTGAAATTTTTGCTGGTGAATTTCATTGTACTATACAAGGAATATTTGCTATTAGTCAAGCACTTTTTACATCAAGTGGGACTCAAGCAAAGTCGATGAGCATGGCCCAACATGAACACATTAAATGGGGCATATTGGTGAAAATGGACTTTATAATGACTTGAATGAATAAATAACTGTGTCTCAAGACAGCCTGACCACCTCTGCCTCACAAGTGATTCATCCTGCCCCCCGGTTGGGAAACAGTGGGATTTACATAATACCAGACTCCACACTGAGTTATTCTACCAATGATAATCAGCTCGGAAAGGTGAAAATCTAGAGCCACTTTAAAGCAAAGTACACTGTCTGAAACAGTATCATGCACACGCATCCATATCTCTCTGTGGGGAAGGCACCCCTGCTACCACGTCAAAGTCCAAATGTATGCAGAGCTGCATTGGATGATGTTGCATGGACAGCATGAGCTTCTGATAGGGAGCACACATTTTTTTCTTATTGGAGTTCAATTGGGTGCAGAGTGTATGAAGGGCTGCCTAAGAAAGATATGCAAAACTCGTTTACAAAGATGCTGCAAGAGGCGGCAATACTTCCAACACAATATCACATTTACGAGAGCTTTTGACAAATACTAGGTAATGTTAATGTAGTATTATAATGCCATCTGAAAATGAACGTTTGCAATCAGCTCCAAGAGCATGTCTATGACTGGTGAAGTGGAAGAAATACGATAGACTTGCAACACAGGCAGCTAACTGGCAAACTTAGATGGCTCTGGCCTGACTGTTGAAAATATTCTCTGTTGTTTTAAAATAAATTGCATTCCATGGGAAAAAAAAGTTACTTACCCAAACATTTCAAAATAATACATTTTAAAGCTGTATTTTTGGGGTATTGTGAAGCCACAATATTTTTGTTCAAGGTGATCAGAATCTCATACCAGCCTATAAGATCACACCGTTGCCCTCCCCCCTCTGTTGCTACCTCCGAAGTGGGTAAATTGAGGGTTAAATTAAACCTCACATTCATAGTCTGAAAGGATGAAAAGTTCCTATGTTCCTGTAACAACATTGATGGTGCAGAAAGTGGTTCTGGTTCATTTGACGTGAAGCGGTAATGCTGTGCATTTGAGAACTGGCATCTTGGGACACGGACTTCCCGTTCCCATTTCAGTTTATTGATGCTGTCCTGGGTTTCACACAAATAGCTCCTTATATAAAAAATGATACAGCGAGCCCTTAGGGACCACCCACTGACACAAAAACTTGCAAATAATGGAGGCCCCCTCTAAAAATGTTTAAAATCGCCTGTATTAATAGAATCAACCGAGATATACCCTGGGCGTAATTTTTTGTTGCAAGCCACATTGTTGTTCCAGTTTCTCTCAGAGGGCCATTATGACATTGAAACCATATAAATGCTCGATCATATAAGTATCCATAAACAACAAATATATAACGACAGAATTTTTGAAATCAGTAGTCTAGGATCATAGGTTGTTTGACTATTGTTCGAATAATAAAATGGGTTTGGTAACAAAAAAATAAATAAAAATGCTTGCAATACCTCAAAGTTATTATTCATTACTTCTGACAGTTTGAAATTTGGTACAGATTTTAGCTAGAATCTTGCATGTTGATGCACATGATTTTCTTTCGCGGGCCACAAAAGATGACGTGGCAGACCCTGAGAGATTGTCCTGAAAAACCCCGTCAGTGCCTTTTCCCGCTTTCTGTGATATTTAAAGATTCAGCCGCCATTTCATAGAACGCCGGCTGACACCCACCGAGGTTATTGTGAGTTTGTTTTTGTCTTCCGAAGTGATCAAACTGGAGACACGCGGCGATAAACTGAACCACTGTGAGGATATCAAGAATCATCTCAGGATGATGTTTTTTTTCGCGGCCGTCAATGCTCAGGCACCGACTGTCCTCGACTCGTTCGCTCTTCATCACTATGCGAACCTTCGGCAGGAGACGGGTGAGCTCATTGTTATTCCACGAGGGTTGGCTGAGCACAGCCAAATCTGCTTGTGCTTCCCTCCTGATTCCACGTCTGCATTGTTTGGCTCTCAGGGATCCAGAAAGCTCTCATCTCTGCTGGAAAATGTGGGAGGGAAATCAAGGAGTGAGGCGCTCTCCCTGGGGATTCCGTTTGCAAGCGGCGGGAGAGTCTGAAGGGAAAAAGATGGGCTCGGGTTTCAAGACCAGGGGTTTCAAACCAAGTTTTAAAATTAGGGTTCATACCAGTATTAGGGTTTCAAAGCGGGGTTTCAAGACAGGCCTTGGGTTTCGAATTGTGGTTTCAAGGCTGGGTTACTTTCTCAAATTAGAGTTAGGGTATCATATCAGGTGTAGGTTTTCAAATTAAAGTTTGAAATCTAAGGTACGGTTTCAAACCAGGTTTTAAGATGGGGATTTCAGACCAAGATTAGGGTTTCAAAGTGAGGCTTCACGACAGGGCTGAGTGTCTAAAACAGGTGTTTGGGTTTCATACTTAGGGTTAGGATCGTGGGTAGTGTTACAAATGAAGGATTAAAGCCAAGGTTAACATTTCAATGCTTTCAAAATACAGTTAGTGTTTCAAGCCATGGTAAGGTTTCAGAGTGGGATTTTAAATAATGGGGAAGGTTTGAAGACAGGGCTAATGTTTCAAAGTAGGGCTACTAATCGTGGTTTGAATTTCAAAGCAAGGGTTTTCTAATAAAGGTTAAGGTTTCCAAAAAGTGTTTCAAGTCAGATTAGGATTTGTGGTTAGGATTTCAAAGTGAAGGTTACAAATCACGGTTAGGGTTGCAAATTAGGATTTCAAGACAGGGTTCGGTTTTCAAAGCGTGGTTTTACGTTTCCAAATTAGGGTTGGATGTCAGGGATGGACTTAGAGGTTCGGGTTTCAGGACAGAGAAATGGTTTAAGGTTAGGATTGCAAAGTTGTGTTTCGAATTGGGGTTTCATGCTAGGGTTAGGTGTTCAACAGAACATTTCCAAGAGACACAAAGTGTGCGGTTGACTGAGCTGGCGAGGGCTGCACAGTTGTTGCAATATTGAAAGAGAAGGTAGCTGGCTTCTGGCTTGTTGTGTGTCACTGTTGGTGCTGCGTGGCTGTCTCCTCCAAGGAAGCCGGCATCTCTCCTTGAACGACCGACGCTCATCAATAAGTGATGTCTTGTCTCTTCCAGTCTATCACACTGAAGGAAGAGCTGCCTCGATTTGTTTTAGAAGACAGGGCCTGACACAATACTGTTGGCATCAACAGCCTCACTCTTCCCCGCAAAAGCTCCATGCCTCCAAAAAGCGGCTCAACAAAGTTGGACACTCGACAGTGCAGCTGTTCTCAATCTGGGGTCTTGGGTAAAAGGCGCTTTTTTGAAAAAATAGTCACTCCAGCTAGGCATGGGTCAGTATCAACGGAAGAGTGAAATGAGAATGTCAGGGGGGCGGGGGTCATGTCACTTGGCCTGCACTGATGACCCCCGAAATAAAGCATCAAATTTCTTCTGGAAAGTTGTGCTTGATTTGAAACCGTGAAACCAGTAACCAGTCCGTGCTTAACTATCATAGTCGGAAAAGTTGCTAACTATCGAGAAAAAAAATGGCTTAGTTGGCTGCATTTGTGTAAACTAACTTCTCTCTTTCTGCAATCATGTTGTTATTGGAAGCAGTGCAGGTCAGCTAGAGACACTGGATGAATATTGAATTGAATCTTATTGAATCTGGTTCATGTTCTCGCTATTAAGCAGGTCATAAGAGGTCAAATGTTCAAAAAAATAAACAATTTCCATGGCATTTAAGGGTGCGCTACAGTTATGTTTGATTGGTTTTTGGATTACTTGGAAAAATGTGTCCAGGGTAATGGGTTCCCTTGACCAAAAAAGTTTGAGAACCCCCTCTACAGTTCTGCAACTGCAAAGCGCTCATGGAGCTTTTCACGGCTGCATCGGAGCCTAATTCCATTTCACGTTGCCATTCAGCCGCCAAATAATCACTTGATGGCAGAGGGAAAGTGATTACTGCCGCTTGCTCGCTGTTATCTCCGGAGAGTGCGGGGAATATACAATGTCTGACGACTGCAACAACAACAAACGGCTGTGTGATGGTGGGCCAAGCGAGGGAAAGTCAAAGAGTGTTTCAAGCCGCATAGAAAAAGCCTCTGATGGTTTACTATTGGCCGTGTGTGTGTGTGTGTGTGTGTGTTGCGTACAAAAGATGCAAGCACTCTATGTCGATCCGCATGGATAAGTAATTAGAACAGCAGCTCATCCCTCTCCACACGGCCTGCATCTTTTACATTTCCTTCTGCAGCGTTGGTGGATCTTCCACACAGCTTGTAGGATTGTAAATAAATTCTTATTTTTCGGACTCTGTGTGTCGCTGCCCAGACATGTTTTAGTCTGTTAATTTGTAATGTTCAACACACAACTGTTAAGTTTTTTTTTGAGGAGGCTCCTTGCATGTTGGACGGTGGAAACCAAAGAATGATTACAGCTGACATCATTAAAAGGATCATCAAAGTTGGAAAGCATGCTTCACCAAAATTAGAAGGCAGTCACAACAAAAGAAAAAAATCACAATTTGGCATCGTCTATTTGTCTAGAGACAGGTCTTGTCTAGTTGGGGCACATATGGGTGAAATTGCTTCTTTGATCTCAAATGGTCAACTTGAAGGTTCAATGTCAGTCATGGGTCCTTGAGACTTTTTCATGTGTTCTGTCCATGATAGACATTTCCACCAAATTTCATGAGGTTTGGTGAAATTGATTTTTTTTTCTTTCCTGTACTGAACATTTTCACTAGAATATGAGCTGGCAAAAATGTATGTGCTTTTTGGAACCTAATAATCTGATTAGCCATCAGTTGTTGGAAAAATAAATTATTCCAAGAAGGTCTTTCATCTTTAATTAACATTTGAAATAACAAGTTGGTAGGAGTCGGCAAAAAAGCTTGATAAGTGCAGTGTGAAAAGGCCTTCATTAAACGGCAAATGATTTTTTTTAAAGTGGAGATACCCACCACAGCTTTAATTGTCATGGCATATTCAAGTGAGTTCCTCTGTAGGGGGCTTGCTGTATTTTCTCCGCAGAGGTATGAAATTTAACTCTTTTAACATTCAATCCCACAAATCTCAAGTAGACTCCTTTAAAGATGCTTTGCAGCATGTTTGTCAAGGATTTTGGTTTCAATCCAAATGGTTTCCAGATGTTTTTTGCCTCACCTGATTGTCAGACATGATGTAGAGCGAGGTCTTGTCCAGGGAGAAGGCCATGTCGCGCAGGACAGGGACATGGTCCTTGGTCACGGTCACCGTCTCGTATAACACTCCTGCGTCCAGTTTACCGTCCACTCGGATCTGCGAAGGCGTGGAAACAAAACAAATGAACTGTGAGCTGTTGTAAATTTAGGCTTTTCACACCAGATGTATGTAGTAAGACCATCCTTGAGCACACGTAATTACTAGCTGATCCGGCTAGATTTTGACAATGCATTTGAACATTTTAAATGGGATTTGCCATGCTAAATGTTAAAATTATAATGTTAAAATTATGTTAAAATGTGTCTTTCACGTCTGATCATGGTTAGGGTTTCGAATTCAGGATTGAAGTCAAGGATAGTACTGTAGTTACAAATAAGGGCCTGGTTTTCAAATTTATGTTTCAACCAAGTGTTACACTTGCCCGACTAGTTTGGAGCCACGTTGTGGTTCCAAAAAGAAATGTCATTTTTAAATAAGGTTTCAAAGTATGTCTTCAGGATGTATCTTTCAGAGCCTGTGAGGTCTTTATCAACCTAAGATAGCACTACATTCACAAAATTCAGATTTAAACAAAAATATTTAGAGAAAATTAGGCCATTTAGCAAATCAAAGGCACCGGGCCCTATTTTGGTAAGACTGGCGCCCAAGCGTCCAGCGTCAAAACAGTTTGCAAATTCCGCTCCCCGGCCCACTTGATAATTTGGTGACAGAGAGTAGGCTGTGCTTGGCATGAAAATGAGTGGGTGCTTTTCAATTTTCGTGATGGGGCAGGTCCAATTTAGAGTGTTTTGTGATTTTGGCAAACCATGCTACGCCTCAAAAAGCGTTCCGGCGTATTGTTAGATACGATACGATAGATAAAATCGCCACGATTTTAGACTTATCAAAAGCAGGGTTATTTTTCAGCACAGGTGGTCGAACGCAATTTACGTTCTATCAAATCAAGGCTCACCCATACAGATTCGGCGCTCTGCAGATGTGTGTGATATACGTCATTCATGCTTTCTTTCATTCATTCATTTTCCGATCCGCCTTAAGGGTTGCGGGGATGTACGTCATTGTATTCCATTAATAATTATGGCAACAGTGTTGGACAATTCCTCTGAATGATGGTAGAAATAAAATAATTGAACGCATTCCTATTACCATCATCTGACACGAATCGCGTTGTAAAGCAGTAGAGGCGAGGTCCTCAAGGGGACTGAGGGAGGAGGTGGAAGCGCAGACAGCCTCCGTCTACTTGCGGCAAGCTGTGTCGGTTCACAAAATTCTGTCTGCCCCCGCCCCTTCCACATTTGCATCGCGCCGTGTGCCAGACTTGTGCTCGGAACAATAACAGGGCCCATAATCATTCATTCATGTCAACTTTATTGTCAAATGTGCTACATGTGCAACATACAGCACTTTTGAGACATGTTTGTGCTGGAGTGTAACTTTTGGGACGCGGGACAGATATCTGCCATTGAAGGCTTCGCTGTCCATCTTTTTGTCTTGTCTATGTCAATATACGTGACATGTAATTGCAACGAAAATAGATGTCTGGGTAATAAGTGGCTTATTGATTGGAGCACCACTGACAAAAGGACACAACATGAGGTGCTCGAAATGGCTTATATTGCAGTTTTGAACAGTAAATGTCCCTATTTGTCAAGTTTAGACAAATATTGCTTTGATTTGTGGCTTGCATCGTTTTTGCAGCTGTGACAAGAATATTCACATCCTGTGCTTGAGTACAAGCCCCTTTTCCAATGAAAAGGGAACATTGTATCAAAAGTAAATAATAGCAGGATACAATGCTTCAACGGTTTGGGGTCTCCATTGGCATATTTTGTGCTTTGTATTTTCAATGGGAGGAAGGTCTGGACTGCTGGCAGGCCAGCCTATTACTCACATACTACAAAGCCACTCTGTTATACAACATGTGCAGAATGTGGCTTGATGGTGTCTTACTGGAAAAAGATGTTGCTGGGATGGCAGGTTCTGTTACTCTAAAACCTGCATGCACCTTTCAACATTACAGATGTGGATATTACCAATGCCGTGGGCACAACTAATATACATCCCCTACCATCACTGAAAAATCTACTCTCATGTATGTACTTTGTTACTTCCCACCACTGTCTTTTTGGAATGATATTTGATGGATGTAACGAAGAAACTCATTAGCACTGCAAACTCGGGTTAAAGAGCTATTTAAATTCATGGCAGGCTGGATTTAATGCAATTATAGTGAGGATGCATTAATTTCTCAGGCATTTTAATTAGAAGAAATACAAAGGGGCTGACAACTGTGCTTGGTGTTGTGCGGCGGCATCTGCATCCTGATTATGCCACCGCTCCCAGCATGCTTCTGGACCAGAGCATTGATGCCACCCCGAATCAAGTCTCTTTATACTTGCTAAGGGTGACGGGCAGCATGCCGCAGCGGCATTCTCTGAATAGAGACAGTCAATCAATACAGGCTGATTACATGATTGGAACTCCTGGGCTTGTGATACTTCATCAATCCGTCACGCCGCACCACCTTCCAGGCCGCTGCTCCGGCTCCACGCATCAGAGGCCAATCACTGTTTGCGGTTTACTTGTCACACGTTCACCAAATGGAACTTGGACCCACCTATTCACCGAACCACTTCGATCTGTGTACAATTTGTAATCCGTGTGCAATGCCTTAAGATTGCAACAAAGCCACCAATAGAAATGTCGTAATTGGTCTCAGGAAGTCTTGTTGGAGTGATTCATCTTGACTAAGAGACTACATTCTTTGTTTGTCTCAGGCTCTGTCCCTTGTGCCAAGTGTGTTGTGTCTTTCATATTTAGTACTCATAGCTTTAGTATTTCTGTTGAGCCTTATCGGCCACCATATTTTGGCAAAGAGTGTGGTGTCTCTGTTGAAAAAAAGAAAAAAAAGACCAAAGCGTCAAAATGACACACTCCGCTGGGCAGAAAAGACGGTCGCTGCCTTGAGCCCAATCGTTATTTCCTATCGCATCTTTGCCAAAACCATTATCCTACCGTTATTTGTTCCTTCTCCAGTCACATTCTCGCGTGGAAACAGGATCGGTTTACCTCTCCCCTACACTACAGAGTTAAAAACTCAGAGACTCTACAGCAAGAAATTGACAGTTTTAGTTGTGTCATGTCCAATTCTAAAGGATAGACCTGTTTCTACTTCCTTCGTAACCTGTGCAAAACTCACTGCATCTTTGCTTCCCCTTTTGGCTTTTTGATTACTAATTGATGGGGCAATCCAGTGGTTAGCGCGTTGACCTCACAGTGCAGAGGTACTGGGTTCAATTCCAGCTCCAGCCTCCCTGTATGGAGTTTGCATGTTCTCCCCGGGCCTGCGTCGGTTTTCTCCGGGTACTCCGGTTTGCTCCCACATTCCAAAAACATGCATTGCGGGCTGATTGAACACTCCAAATTGTCCCTAGGTGTGAGTGTGAGTGAGGGTGGTTTGTTCGTCTATGTGTGCCCTGCGATTGGCTGGCAACCGTTTCAGGGTGTCCCCCACCGACTGCCCGACGACGGCTGGGATAGGCTCCAGCACCCCGCGCGACCCTTGTGAGGATAGGCGGATCGGAAAATGAATTACTAACTGACAATTGTCTGACCCTGGTTGTCCCTTGAAAATAGCTCTTGATCTTTGCACAGCCTGGCTTCTAAGTCATAGGTGGATATTGTAGGTATTTAAGTTCATCCAGTTCGATGGCTAGGTCATGAAAAAAAATTGCATCAAGCACTAACATGAGGTGCTCCTTTGAGCACCAAACCAAAATTATGTGCAACCCGGATTATTTCCCATGGGAAAATTGGTTCTAAATTCAAACGAATCGGACAAAATGGACATTTGCCAGTGTCCTGGACCACAGGATGTTCGGCCCTCCACTGTAAACTGTTGGAAGACTGACACATTATCCTCACTTTCGCTGCCAGAACCAACCGGACTTGCCACGAGAGCCGCAAAACCTGAGCAGAGCTTGTCGTCTTATCCTCTCTTCCCAGGGCCTCACAACTGACACAGCTATATATATTTAACCCATGAATAATGTCTAAGCCAATAATGCCACTTCCTTCCTGTGACCCGCATTCCACTGCAGAACCTGCAATAGATATGTGCAGCCCAATTAGCCTGGTCTCCCCACACAGATCTGCAACCTGAGCCTTAAGCAAATAAAGTCCATTGTAAAAATTCACTGGCTTTCTCTCTGGGCCAAAGAAAACACTCTACAGACAGCTTAGGTGCCACTTGAACTCTGTTGAGCAACCAAATGTCTCATCTACACCTGGGATGCATTTTAAGATTTATTTTCAGCTTGGACATTTTTTTAAGAGGAGAGAGAGATATGTAAAAAGGCCAAAGCAAATGGTTATTATGTTTATCTAGCAAAGGCTGTAAAAGTCCCAAGCAGAAAATGTCCATATATGGCTGTTCATTGTGTGAGCGCTAAACGCAGCTGACAAACAAGACATATGGATGGTGACCCAGGAGGCCTGAAGCACTCTGTGCGACCAATCACTGCCAATCTGTCTCATTATCAAGGCTCTGTCTGTCTGTTTGTTACATGTTTGGTGCATTTGTTTGTCCTACAACAGTTTCTCTCCAATTCTTTACACACAAATGGAATGGATGCATTGAGATAGGTCGGAGACAAATTTATTCATGTTGTAAATTATGAATTGGAATGTCATTAATCGATTCCACCCCCTAGAGAAATGATTTTTTTTAATAAAGAAAAACAGTACTGTACTGTACTGTATAAATACAGTCATGATAAAAGTGAATATAAACAAATTAACTGGTTTTATAGTGTAATTACTGTACATAGTGTTTGTGTAATGAGTGTGCCTTTAAGGGGCGTGTCCTAGTGAGTGATATAAGAACCTGGAGTTGGAGTCAGTCCTTGGTCGCATTCTTTTGTGTTTGTGTGTCTTGTCTTTTTAAATAAAGGGCTGCTGCTTTCCTTGCCCAAATGTGAGGGCATGACAGTACAATGTTCCTTTTTTTTTTTTTTTTTTTTTTTTTTTCATTTTCAAAC
>CAAKHF010010320.1:7816-20268 GCA_901007745.1 Hippocampus kuda | reverse complement strand
ATCTGAAGCTTGCTTGTAACCAAAATTTTGGCTTGTAACACAAAGCAAAAAACACTAACTAAGTTTGCAAATTCATTTGTCAAGGTAAATCTGTGTTAATAGTTTAAACTGTAAATGTAGCCATGATCCCGAAACACTTAAATATAATTTCAAATGTAACTTTGTCGTTAAAAATAAATGGCTTACAGACGATTTCATTTGAAAAGAATGCACTAGAAGCTAATGTATACATGCATATATGATGAAGGTACGTCATGACTTCCGGCAACAACCCATGCTAAACAGATCCCTGAAGGTCTCATCCCAAAAACATCTTCGAGCAGTCCCGATGTAGAACTTGAACATACTTCCATGACACAAATAACTGATTCCCTATTAGCCGAGCTTTGACAGCAGGCGTTACAGAAAGAACAAATCGGTGAGGTTTTTCAGTGACAAGCGAAAGATAAGTTCCACAAAACAACATCAACAAAACTGGTTGAAATCATGAATGGTCAGACTGGACATGCATATGGAGGATCACTTTAAAGAAATGCTTGTTCACTGGGGTGTTCTGTCAAGATGAATTTCTGCGTCAAGCATTTAACGTTTCACATTACAAGCTGTTTGGCAGCGGCTTCCTCGATGAGCTCAGGCTCTCTGATTGCCATTTAACTTCACATGAAGAAAGGGTTCCGTCAGTCGTCATCTGTACCTGTGGATAAAAAACAAAAAACAAAATGGACGTTTCGCTTCTCTCACAGAAGCTTCGTCAGCGGTAGACAACTCTGAAGTCTCCGTGAAGACTTCCTTTCAAACCATCTCTTTTCTGTTCCTAAGATTTTTACTTGTTCATCTTCAATTGTGTGGTTTGTTTCTTTTAAGTGTGCGTAAACTGCACTTGAAAGGGGAGTAAAGGAAGCAATTTTTGTCAAAAAATGTTCACCCTCTCTGAACCGTGAAGGAGGCATCAGATTTAACCTGTCTCCTATTTACAATAACTTCTTGACCACCAAGGGACATAGACATGCTGATCAGCCTAACTGAAAGTAGCTATTCAGCCCTAGCCCAAACAATAGGCCTAATCAAGACCCAACGATCGGGAATTTAGATATCAATGGGCCTCTTCACCTAGGGGCGTGACTAACCATCCCCAACCAGTCCTCAAATAGGCCACGCTCAGCTTTTAGCGCACAACAATTTCCCGGAGTCTTCACGGAGACTTCAGAGTTGTCTACCGCTGACGAAGCTTCTGTGAGAGAAGCGAAACGTCCTTTTTGTTTTTTGTTTTTTACCCACAGGTACAGATGACGACTGACGGAACCCTTTCTTCAATGGAACCTTCCTGTACGACTGAGAGCCTTCACAAGCAAATTAACTTCACATGGGAAATAGTGGATTAGCCACTCAGATAATTGTTGGCTGGATGGATATATTATAGTTTTGATAAACATTGTTAGACAATTTTTTACTTTGTAGATATAGGCAAGTGATATTGTAATTCCTTGTAGAATCATTCATCCATAGTTGTTGGGTTGTAATGGTTGAAGAACCTGAAGCTGTCCCAAGACTCAAAGCGAGAGCATTCCCAGATGCTCAACTCAATATGATGACACGGGCGTGCGGCACCATAAGGTCCAGACAACTGGCCACCTTTAAGGTTGACTGGCTGTGCATATGGTCCCATCGTGGATGAGGAGAGCGCACATTGATTAGCCCACATATCCATCAGGGCCGCACGCATGCTAATGAGGATTGAACCATGCTAATGAACAAAGAGTGAGGCCAAGGTCACTGAGGTGAAGACGTACGTAACAAAACGCCATTAATCATTGGCCCATTATGTGAACATTATGTGATGTACTTTGAATGACCAAAAAGAAATGTACAAATTCATCTCCACCAACAATCACCAAAAGACTCCTCCCACAAACTGTTGGCCCAAGACTGTGAGAGGCAATTTTGGCCCAATTGTTGACATGAGTGTACCCTGCTTAATTAGCTAACTTGGTCAGCACAATACGCAAAAATAGTTGTGATTGTAAATATTGACTAGATTTAACAATAGCAATTTTTACCTCAGACCATTTTCTGAGTGGATCGGGAAAGAAAAAAACATTCAGAACACGCCCTACTCCACTACATAATAGCTCAGAATAAGCTTCCGGAGACCTCCGATAATCAAGCTTTGCTGAATTCGATCTTTAGGGGGTAAACATTAAATTTGACTTTGTTCAGATTGCAGGTCGCGATGCCTGATTTTGATTTTTAGTTAAATCTGATCTTTTTATGTACTTGTTCACATTACAAAAACAAATGTGACTTCTAACGCATCTGTCATGTGACACGCATGCGCACAAAGCTCGATGTCGAGTGACATGCACAAAAAAAAAAGGAAAAGACACCAATCTGTTCTCTAATTTGGGGATATGGGGCAACGTTCCTCATTCTTCTTATTTCATGGAGACGTCTACTAAAGATGACATCACATCATTGCCTCACGTAATAAATGAATCGTGTGCATGGCTGAATGACTACTATCACCAAAAATGTCCACATGGTGCTTCATATTTGAAGTGGGATTAAATTAAAGTCAAATGTAAAGACAACTACTGCTTATCAAAACAGCTTTACAGAATCACTGCCTGTCGGTAGTCTCCCTAGGACTTTGTCCCGCCTGTGGGGAGTGCATGCTGAGCTTTTGATGACGTATCGGTCCATTGTTTGCGGATGAGTGTTCTTACTGCAGACGTGTTGCATACATATCCGAGTTCTATTCACCAATGAAAGAGGTCAAGGTCAGATTTGAGAAAATGGAATTGTACTGTTCACACTGCATGAAAAAAAATTTGGGTATGTGTGGCGTATGGGTGAAAAACATGGATGCAGGCCACACATTGACACATCATCAAGTCATTGATCGACTGAATCAATATAACAAAATAATTTCAAACTAAAACTTTAAAAAGTTTTTTTTTAGTAAACTTACATTAATTTTCCACTCTCGCTTGAGTTATTGTTCAGGTTTACATTAACAATCACCAAGTCCAAGGCGCCACTTACGATTGTATTCTCACCGCTGATAGGTGAGAAAATATAAGTCTTAACAAACCTCACGCAACAGCAAAATAATTTCAGAGACATTCAATAATCAGGGTGACTGGAAGGAAGAAATGTTTGCATTCGGCTTGATTGTCAGAATGTGTGTATCCCGCTTTAACACACTACACAACACCAGATAATCGTTTTGAATAATCGTTCAGAGACATCCGATCATGGGGGCTTTGCTGATTTTATGAAAGGGAAAAGGGAAGGAAAAATGCCCAAATGCAAATAGTATTTATGTAGCGAGCTTTACTGGATGGGAAGTGGTTGTTAAGTCAGTTCGTCTTGACCTCAGCTCCCCCGGCCAGTTTCCAAGTCTTCATAGTGTACTTTCTACAGCTCCGCAAGTCTCCTCAGTGTGCTCTCCCGCCTGGAGGACATGCGTTTCCTGTTACCGGTTTCCTGTCCTGTCCTGTTCGCAGCAAAAAAAAAAAAACCCTTTCCAAACCTCCAATTGACAGCAATTTTTTGCCAAGTTCCCAGGGCCCACCTACAATGGCAGCAGAACAATACACGCTCCTTAGCGCGGCCCTTATTTTCCTCCAACCGCACTGCAGTCACGGTCCTCCCCATGCGCTTCCCATTAGCAAGACGTCACACGGGAGATGGAGAGCTGGGATGAAAGGACAGAGAGAGCAGGGAGATGGACACCATTTCATATTTTGACAAATTACCTCCTTTATTAACAGCCCGCATTTCAACTCCAGTGGATCATCTGACAATGATCCTCTCGGAGGCCTTTCCTCCTGAGGGTCCCGCTTGTTGTATTCAATCGTGCCAATTTGGCCCCCCGAACGCCAGCATCCCGCCTCACCTCGGCATCCGTGACGTCAAGAAGGCATTTTGGCATTTCCCACAAATCCATGCGTTGTGATTGTGTGTTACATTGAGGTGAAATAGGATGCCTGTCTGTCTGTCTGTCTGCCTGTCTGTCTGAGTATGACATCCATCCATTCATCCATCCATTGTCTGAGTCGCTTGGGGCAGTATCTTAGTTGTCTTGGGGCAGTAGGTGGGGTACACCCTGAACTAGTTATCAGACAATCGCAGGGTACAGAGACACGAACAACCATCCACACTCACGATCAGACCCAAGGACAATTTAGGGTGTATGAAACAAATCGTAAAAGTCAAATGTTCTGCTTTTATTTCATATCTTTATGTTTGGAAGCATTAGGGGCCAAAAAATAACTCATTTTATTTTAATTTATCGGACCGTTAATTGGTTATCGGAATTTTATACTGACAAATATTTGCAGCTGCCTAAAATAATCCATATAAATCGAACGCTAAACTAAACATTCCAATCAACATTTAGTGCATTACTGTTCGCAGGTCATGCCTCAATGACCATAATTCACTCGTGTGTTACGTTGAGAGGATACTCTGGAGTGTCTGCCCAACCATCACGTGTGAACCTGAACAACCAAGTAAAACTTTTATCTGTATATTTCCAAATATGTGGTTTAATATGTCATGTTTGTGTTGAAATTGATATATTGTCCAGTGGCAGCTTCCTGTACGGTAAGCAAAGCTGCCTCGATATTTGTTTGATGCACAGATCATCATTAGCTAACAGAATTCGCTAACTTGGATCCACGACATGGTTAGCTTCAATAGTGAGTGTCCGTTTGACTGACTTTTCCATGAGCTCCACATTTCATGTTATTTCTCCACATGTAGACAGTTGACTGCCCCATTTTTATTGCATGCAGCACTTTATATTCCTGAGCGTGCGCCTTGGAGAGGAACTGCCGCAAGTGCAAAGGACAGCTTCTCAAACCCATAGTGCCGAGGATGCATTAAACTTGAATGACTCTAAAATATTGCTGCGCTCGTGGCAGCCGGGAAAGTCGGAAAATGTTGAGAAATCTCGACGAGGGGCGGGAGGGGACCGCATTAGTACGCTCGCTACACGTTGGCGGGTTAGCGCTCCGCATGCTACGGAGGTCCCGCCAGGCTTCATTGTTCTGCGACGCCACGTTTTCCCCCTCCAAAAATCAATTCCACTCAACGGCTGCAATGTGCTGAGGCCACCGCAGGTTAAGTCAAAAGAAGAGTCATTTTGCTGTGTTTGCCTTTAGAAGCTTTTGTTTTTTTTTTTGTTGTTGTTGTTTTGTACGGAGTATGTTGCCAAACAACCAATGAAAACATGATTTACAACACTATATGTGCGGTACAGTGGTACCTTGACTCAACCGTATAATTTGTTCAGTGACCAAGCTCGTAAATTGATTTACTCTGTTATTGAAGTGACGCGCCTGTGAGTGGACAGTAGGGTGGAACAATAAATCAAATTCAAATTGGCACCGCAATTTAGTCGAATGCAATTTCCAAATTGCCAGATTTGCATTTTGTGCTTCGTCAAAACACACTGAATAGCAAAATTGAAAAAATCAACAGCCCAGACAGTCCCAAAAAGCTGCTGGACTGCAGGCACGCAAGCACACCCTTATGACATCATCGGCAATTATAGCATAGTAATACACACACATACACACACTCACACAATTCAGGGAAGCTCGGTGCTACGTATGCGGAACCAGCTCACAAGCAATGAGCTCCAGCTGGCTACTGGTGCAGCTAAACATGTTGCAGAGTCGCTCCTAATAAGCTGTAAGCTATGGCAGACTCAAGCAAATCAGGCTCTTCTTCCACCATGTCAAGGACTGCACCTCTTGTCCGCCGATTTTAAAAGGAATGAGAGCAGTCTCTTTGATTATTGGTAAGTCAAGTCAGGTGTTTTCATGCGCACAATAGCGCAAAACGCCTCTTTTTAACTGCGCCAAGCATCTGTGGCAATACCAAAACTCCGTCTCGCCCACCTCTGCCGATATTTAAATTGCGCTTCGCACTGGGCACGCAAATAGATCCCTTCGTGTTCATTCCCTATCATCTCACATCCTTTTGACAGCATTTTAGCAATGAAATATTTGGGCGGAGAATATCGCTGCTTGTTATTGTTGTTGTTGTGTGGGCCTGTGTATTAGAAGCCCGTTCACAACGGCTCACAACAAATTTCTTCGAGAAAAAAAATATGAGTAGCTCGCTTTACGTCTTCAGCACATGTCATTTGTCCAAAGTGTTGCTGCCGTAATCACTTAGCAAGCAGATCGGGTTGCGGCAACTGTGAGGTGACATCACAAACGATAATAACCACCCAGTGATTGCAAGAACAGCAACTAATGCAAAAAATTCCAGACAATGACAGAAAGAACAGTTCAACCACACAAGCAGGCAGGACATCAACAGAAATCACAGGCAACAGCGCAGTGGAAGACGACACGAGGATCGTTTTTTCTGTGTGGAGGACATCCTAAAGAGGATATTTTTTGTTATTATTTTTTTAACTAAAAACGGATAAGCCTCCACAAGTAGCAACGGTGGGTGCAAAATGCCACAGGAAGTGATAGGTCAGCCTTTTCTGGTATCAAGTTTCAAGTAGCAGTGGGACTATGAAAAAATATGTTCTTAGTCACTAAGCTGCGATTTAGCAAAGGAAACTGTCTCCTCCCCCAGGACCTTCCAGCCAGCGTGCAGTTTTCCCTCCAATGTGTTAAACAGCTCCTCCAGTTGTTCCAAATCATCATGAATGTTCAAATAAATCAGTGAAGTAATCCACGGCACATATTCTCCATTGCGAGACTAATAAAGGTTTTCTTATCTTATCTTATTCATAATGGATCTCACTCACATTTTTTTCACAAGTTGTTGTAACTATGACATCAGTGCCTCTCAAACTGGCAGTCTTCTACTTGCTGGAAATGAATAACTAAACCTTAATGCTGGAAAAAAATATATGCACATATATTCAGTTTTAAAAAATAAATAGTGCACTATCTTTCCAAATGTTACCTTTATAACCATTTTTTTTCTCCGAACCATGTGATGCAAACTGCTCATGTTATTACTATGCAGCGGGCCAATAATTTTTTTTTTTTTTTAAAAATGCTGTGAATTGGTCTGGAAATGGCCCTGAGGCCAGACTTCCCACCCTTTCGTAACTCCTCATTAACATTCATTCACATCCCTTCTATTGGTAGACTAGGGAACAATACCAAGCCCCCAAAGCAGGCAGCAAACGCAACACCAGCAAAGCCAGCCCGATGACAGAAACGTCCTGTTTTACGCGCAACCGGAGTGACCTAGCGGTAAACCGTTGATGGATATATCCATATGCTTTTCATGGAGCCGCTGTCGCTTAGCCCCTGTGACCTTTCAACTCGGCTCCACCTTCCCCACGACAGGCTCGACCTTTGCGGTGACCCTGCTGTAGTGGCGATGTTTTTTATTGTCACGGCCCATTTCCACTTCGGCTGTCCATTTGGGGCCAACGGATTGAGACTGGAGAGGTGAGCCCCCCCTCGCTCTCTCTATGCGCCGTGGACGCTCCTGGGAGTCTGAATCACGGCCATACATTTCGCTAGTGTAATAAGACACGGTGGCCTGGAGAGACTCACACTCGGAGCACTAAAACTGAATTACACACACAAGGAAGCCACTTTAAAAGACAAAGAAATAGAATTGAGCTGCCTGAACAACTCGAACGCCTTGTGACTTAGTGTATTTGAGATTCTGGGTGTTTTAACAATAATATCTTTATTAGGGGACATATTATGGAAAATTGACTTTTCAATTGCTTGTATACAATTAGTTGGATCTCCAGAGTGTCTGCCCACACATCAAGTGCGAAATCACACAACCGAGCAAATCTGCCTATTTCTGAAAATATGTCTGTGAACAAGTCATTCTGTAGTTAATTTACATAATAACCGCCCACATACCGAGTTCCTCCGCCCATGAAATGATCAGCTAAGCTAGGCGTAGATCGAGAGCCACTTTCAAGCGTTGTGGTACGTTTTCTGAAACTCTGAAATTCACTATTGTTGCTCAACCCTTTGTTGATACACCTTCGGCAGCAGAGTTAATATCACTCTGAAGTGCTTATCAGAATCACTCAGTCATCATCAGGTCTTACTCTTAGTGGCTAAAAAATTGGACACCAGTAAAATTAAAAGCCTCTTGAAACGTGTTCCCTTCCATTTTTCATATATAAAACGACACTACGGTGTGTGTAGTAAGTGATTTAATATTACTGTTTTTGTTACGTATGTTGTTTGATAACATTTTCATGACAAGTTTGTTTTTCTTTTAATGGTGCCTGAAACAGTGGCATGTTGCAAAATAAGTATTTACACTCACATTTCATCCTTTTCATCATCCTCTGAGTGTCTGTTGTGTAGAACAGGGAGTCTCGCCGTGGTTAAAACCCTAGAGAACCCACGGGGTCTAATTTGGCCCCTATAAATTCTGCTACTCAAATGCTACCCTTAAATCCCAAGGGGTCAAATTTGGCCCTAATCCTAAATTAGGATTAAAGCAATGAATATTTGAAAAAACATATTTCGGTGTTCAGTGAACATATAGCTGTCATTTAATGTATAATTCATCATTTTCCAAAGAAGAAAAGGGTCCTTGGGTTCTCCAGGGTTAGGGCTCCCATTATAGTGTGGCCTGTATCATAGTTGCATGTCTGATGTTGGTAACGACCCAAGCCGCATCAAAATTGCAAAAGGAAATTATGAACTTGGAGCAAACACATCCAATATGGCAGCTATATGCACATCATCAACCAGCCAAGGCTTATTCAAGTTAATATGTATGGTCTCTACAGCTAGCTACCAAATAGCATACAGGCTAACCCATCCAGCATTCAGGACGTTTGCCGCGAGACTTATTTAGCACGATTCCACACCACCAAAGTATGCAAAAACCGACCCGGATTCTACCGTTGGCCACAATGCAACATGAGATTCTACTTAACCCTTGTGCGTTGATTTTTTTTAACGACACATCGGACAAAGGCACCATCATGGAATGGTGGCTTTAAAGTGTAATATCAAAGTCATTTCTGAATCCTTTTCTTTCTTGCGACCACTCAAAATGTTCAGTGGCGTCAGACCTATCCATACATATATAGTTTCTATTTACTTACTGAGGTTGGTGCCCTCTATGGACATCAAAGCAATAAAAAGCAGTATTGTGCTATGGGTATAAGTAACTATCATCTGCATATAAGTAAAAAACAAAAACATTGAATTTGGACTATTCAATATGGACAAGTTAGCGCCTTCAACATGTTAATAGATCATGACATCATTTTAGTTAGCACGTCAACAGTCCTGTTATGGGATGTTTTGGTCCACAAGGGTTAAAGGGACGCTAAACTTACTGAGCCATTTTAGCAGCAAAAAAGTTCATATTTTGTCTTCAATGAATTTGAAAACATTACTTTTTAAGTACAATTGACTCGAGGTAAGGCCGTAAACAAAACCGGGGTCAAATAAAGCAGAGCCAATACTTTGCTTATGCGCTGTGTACTGTGCAATATTCTCAGTCTGCATATCATCCTGCACACTTGCGTTGAGTCAAACATTACAGTCACATTTCGTGGAGCAATTTCCCACCTCGTATGAGTCAGATATAGCGAGAGCTGCATGTTAGTCAAGACAAAGGATTACAACATTTAATACCCACAAAAAAACGTGTACATTTGTTCAGGTCCAGTCATTTGTTCATCTGCTTTGAGTCATTACCCATCTGCACTTGTTTTTATCCCCGCTGCCCCCACTACCCTTGCATGCATTTCTTGTTTGTCTCTTTCTTACTATTCCGCTTTTCTGTCCCAGTTTCTCCCAGTCCAGCTTGTCTTTTTCCATCACCCAGTCTGCGATTGTGTTGCATATCAGACAGACTGCTGCTTCCAAAAAGACCGAGTCCCCCCCACATAGCCCACCCCCACCCTCCTCGGGCTAATGTCACAACAGTCCTCTCCCACATCTCCTCACTCAGCTGCCTGCAAAGGAAGCCGAGCCCGCGAGGTGCCAGCCAGCCCATCCACTCGGATGAAAGCACTGGGCCCGCAGGAGTACAAATTGTAATATCAGTGGGTTTTGAAATGACACGTGATGGACAACGGGCTTAATCAGCTTGGTGTACACTATGTCTTACAAAAGGGGTCATATAATGTCTGTGGGGCTCCTTTGAGTAGAACTTTCACTGGTTGGGAGGGATACATTCCCTTTTTTCCCCTCGTCTGTTTGACTACTACGACAATTAATTGCATTGATTGGAATTTTTGTCGTTGATCCCATTTTTACCTCAGGAAATAATCATCTCATACTGGCAGCATTGTCAAACCTTTAACCATACAGACAGTGCTTTAAGTAGCTTTTTAATAACTGCTATTAAAAATATTCACTGTTAAGACATACGGTATGTATTTTTATTTATTTGTTTTACATCTTCACACAGTTCCCAGATGTTTTTATTAAAGGCCACTTACATTCTACTCTTGAAAATACACAAAGGATAAAGAATCACAAGACACTTAACATCCACTTGTCACACTCTGGTTGAACTCACCCTGCTTTGCAGGGGGCGGTTTTCTCTCATGCAAATGCATGCTATGGTTTTTGTTGTCATAAGACGGCGACGCTCGGGCATTTTGTCTGACCACTCTCGCCACTAGTTATCAAAGAACGACAAGCAAAAAAAAAAAATCTAGCAACTTCTAATAATGTTTCAAGACTTCTGGATATTCTGGCTCCCTCTGGAGCAGGAGAAGTTCACCCCTCTGCGTCCAGACGGTAAATGAATGCTAGCTGGCTAATTTAACCATATCACCCAAGTCGATGTTGGACCTGAATGAGTTCAAGGAACGAAAGTTCATGAACTGAACTTAGTATTGCTTCCCACAACATTTTTGCGTATGAAAGACAGATAATTTTTTCCTCAAGAGTTCCAGATTTCCTACGTTTTTAGGGGGGGGGAATGGTGAATTAGCATTCATATATAAGGGGAATAAGGACTTTTTTTTTTTGCAACTTAGTGACAACAACAAGGAAATGCTACTATTTTGAGGCTAATGACTGACAGTAATGTATTGTTCAAAAAAGAAATTGCTGTGGACATGTTCATTTTAGAAACAATGGACTTTGTTCAGTTTTGTTCTTATTTAAAGAATGAGTTCATTAAAAAAAAAAAATTTGAAATGCATCTTTGAACCGGTTCATGGAGAAAATGAAATTTCCCAACAATGACCCAAGTCATGGGCAAAGAAATTTTGGGCGGAGTGGTGTGGGCATCTTATTTGAATTAACATAGTCACGCCAACACGAGAGAAACTTCAGAAGGGCCCGCTCATAGATATATTTGGGGAAATAAGCAATTCGAACAAGATTTACTTGGTTGTTTAGTTTCAGACTTAGTAGGTAAGCAGGCACTCCAGAGATCGAACAATCTGTATACAGGCAATTAAAAAATTCCCTAATCAAGCCGCTTTAACAACTGAAGTCGAAAGGGAATTTGACCCACTCCAGGTGTGTGAGAAGAATCTCACTTTTAAACATTCTTAATGATCATGCACATGGAACAGCAAAGAAAACAACAATAAAACAGTGCCCCTTAAGTTTGACAGCAACTGACATTCGTGTCTTACTGCTTTGAATTAGAATACTTAACAAAATTTATGGAAGGAGCCAAAGAATGGAACAAAAGTGTGCCATCCTTGACTTTTTGTGAGATTGTGAAAATCTAATTTTACACTGACGAAACATAGCGAGACACTTGATGCTCTGAAGTGTGTGCCCACACACACTGGAGTGGTCTTATTCTAAGTGCTTTGTCATTCTCCTAGGGGGTAATCAAAACAAGATATCAAACAAGTGGCTGCTTAAAAGTCTCCTTACGCTCAGCTAACAATGACATTCGGTAGGCTACAAAACTAAAGGCTAACACACACTCGAACTCATGGTGACTGCTGACTGCACGCAAATGAGCAGCCGCACCAAGTCACACTTTAATTCCCGTGATACATTAAACCTTATGATAATTAGATCATTAATTGTGCCGATGATTGAGTTAATGAATTAAAGGGAGGTTTTGTTACACAAAATGTGCTCATTGGTGCTGGGACTCCAAATTTATTATATTGCTGCTGAAAATCAGGGGTGATTTATTTATTTCTTTAATGATTTGCCATTTATGAATATCAAATGATATAATCCATTTTGACAACAAAAAAAAAACTTTTTAACAAACAGACACAATGAGCAATGGAATATAATGACAAATAATTCAATCAAAAAAACCCAATAAATATGACGGATATTATGTCAAAAACCGACCAGTTGGTCTATGATTAATTTTACAATAAAAAGGGCATATTATGAAAAACTGATGTTTTAATGGCTTGTACACAATAGTTGAGTCTTTGGAGTGTGAAATTAAACGCTTCTCTGCTCTCAAAGACTGTGGGTGCATCTACTGAATGTGTGACACCATGCCCTGATGGACAAATAAACAAA
>CAAKHF010010319.1:1452-14153 GCA_901007745.1 Hippocampus kuda | reverse complement strand
ACACAAACACACACACACACACCCGCACACGCACACACACACACACACGCACACGCACACACACACACACACACACACACACACACACACACACACACACACACACACACACACACACACACACACACACACACTTGTTGTACATTTCAGTATACTCTTTTCTCCCTTTTCCACAGAGAGCTCATCTTCTACAAAGGACTTAAGCTACTTTTGGCAAGTGTGAAAATGTACACAAATCTGGTGAGTATGAATGACTACGGCAGCTGTGACAGCAAAGTGCAGCCCGGTCACTAATTGAGATCGTGTACCTCTCGCCCTTTTCAGATGAAGGAAATGACAAATTCAAATAATCCGGTTAAAATGAGTAAGACAATACTCCACATATGATTTGGGAAGTGTTGGCCTTTCTCTCTTCTTGCAGTCATCGGCCTTTGTATGACATTTGTGTTTACAGTTTATTAAAATGAGAAAATCAAATTAATTTTTACTGACACTGTAAGCATGTGACATCATATTCATCACTCCCAGAGACGCTGAGCGTCCGATGGGCGGGACAAAACCAGCATTTATCCAATGACTCGTCTTGTTTCAATGTATTGGGACAGCTCTCTTGATGTCCAGGGTCCGCGCTGTCGACGCTCAGCGTCCACACAGTTTAAAATACAGTGAAGCTGCGGGAATGAATGAGAAGAGAGTTGCGTCGTAACCAGTAATAAGAAGCTGATTCGGAACAAAAGTTGAGCGTGTTGTAGCGCATATTTAGTCAATGACACACAATTGTATGTACACACATATATTTGATCACTTATTTTTTTGACATTTTAGGGGAAGCTGAGCTTCCCTTGCAGTCTTAGAGCAATCGCCTCTGATCCTTATGCTTTCGTGTCATTTACAGTGAAATGCAATTCATGGTTGTCAAATCCAAATCTTCAAGTGTTGATCTGTGGCGTACATGATGCTGGTCATTGTTATTGATTTGAAGTATGCTGTGGCTCTAATCTTAGCTAAGTCTCTTGACTGTTTTGCAGAAAATCACGTTTCATAAGAAAGAAAAATATATTTCACAAACTGATGGTCAAAGTTAAACCTGCATAATACGTACATTCCCTTTTATTTCTCCACGTTGCTATGTTAACGTTTTGGTGATGAGCGATTAAAACTGCAAAGTTGTGGCACAACCTTGGGGAGGAAAGCAGAATAAATGGAACATCAGCTGAAAATTAATATTTCTGTAGCAAACGCTCACCTATTTGAAAGAGGAAGGCACACACGAATGCCTGAATAGACAGGCTTGCATTTACACACATCAGCGCGAGCAGGTGTTGAATAAATGCTGGCACAATGTGCGCACTTGAATATCCTCGCTGACTCACTCTGCCTTTCAAATACAGTTTCAGCCCCATGCCAAAACCTTCCGCATTAATTTACTGCCAAAATTGTCTCTTCAAAAACAAATCTCTTATTGCTTGGCCTTTTTCAGTCAGAACTAAGCAAAGGTGACAAATCCAGGTCCAGAAAATATAAACTTGACCACAGTTTGGCTTTAGCAACAGGTGCTTCACAGGTAAAATAGAAGTTCCCACTGTGGCGAAAGGCAATTGATGGCAGGGTTTTTATTTTTTACTTTTTACAAATTAGATACCAGTAGACCATGAGTAAGAAAATGGTCCTTGTCCACACGAAGCACAGAAATGCGACAATTTACTGCTACCAGTTACAAATAAACTGATTTTCAAAAAGAAATTCCATTGTGGGCCTAAATTTGAAATGACCATTTAAATTTTAAATCATCGATCACATTTTTTTTTTATTCAGTTTCCATTTTAAAATGAGTGGACAACTGCAAAGCTCTTCTTGTACAGTCCCTGACATTTATTCCATCACAGTAGCAGCAGCAGATTCAAAGGGTCCAAGCATCTGTTTAGCGGTGCTGTACTATGAGTCCTGAAAGGTGTTCTGATGTTCCAACACCCGTCTGCCAACTCATCATCCATTTACTTTACTCTGGCATGCAGGAAAATCAATCAAATGGGTCTCTATGGAGCAAGAAAGCAGATGCTTGAAGGGAGATGCTGAGCATGCATGCATGCCATACTGTCGAGTCTTAATTAATTACAAGACATTTCTTACAACTCATTTCCACATCAAAACAGTTCTTCAGCAAAATGAATTTTATTTTGGTTTTTAAAAGACTCAAGATTTCTAAAAGACATGATTGATATTATTCCGTCGGACAAGACACATTGCCAAGCATTGATTGGTCACCTGTGAAGTGAACACCACACCGCACGCCACAGTCGTTCCAGACGTTTATTCTGAGAACCGTCATGAGTGTAACGAGTAGGCATGCAAGGTGTAAAAAAACAAAAACACTGTAGCTTAACAATTCAGTCTTACATATTTCTCATTCTTTCCATGCTTTCAGCACTTCTCTTCAAACCTATTTAATGTGTTTAGAAACAAACCATAAAAATGACTTGACAGTGTTTTTAAGTTTTGGCTATATTGTCATATATCCGCTAATTATGAAAACAGTTTATTATATGGCTAGTACTTTAATGTATTCATATCATACTTTATTTATTTCACGTTGACTTGTTTTTATTGATGTTTCCTTCTCGTTTCTCGCCTCTTGCCATTATGAATCCAGTATGATGGTTTTCCATATTGTTTTTTTCCCCACTGTTCACCTATGAAATATCCTCTGCTCTTTTTTATACCTTGTACCGGCTGCCTTCCCGCAGGCATGCATATTTTCTAACTGCATCCCTTCTTCCTTTTCTTTTTTCTATTTTACCGCTCTTATATTCTCTTATATATATTGAAACATGACCCAGGTGAAATGCTGCCCTATTTGCATACCAGCCATCAGAGTTTAGTCCGTGGTGCCTTGAGGCGATCTGGGTTATTGGTTGCTTGGGAGCTGGAACCCTTGGATGACACGCTTAAAAGAGTCAAGCTTGAAAGGGGATGAACCCATACTGATTGGCGATCAGAGTTTTATGTGTGTGTGGAAATGTTGCTCTTGTTGTAACCCCAGATCACATACTTTAGAAGTTAGATCCAGATTGATTGTATTCATTTTCTGCGGATGTCCTTGCGGACCATGTCATGATTGTGAACTCGAACTAAACAATTGGGCAACAGGATCTAAAATTGATGCATCCATCGCACTGACAAACATCACACCTGCACAAAAAGAAAAGCTGTGGAAGGAATCAACTTTCATTTTTTGAGAGCATATTTTTCCCTCGAGTTTTTGACGACTTAACAAATAGTACAACCTTTCTTTTACCTGACAGCAAACCTTTTAAACCACTCCTTAGAGCGTTCCTCACATAAAGTCCCTCATGAGCACTGAACCATATAACATTTTGTCATTTTAATGACACACAGACAACTCGCCTCTTACCGGAGTGAAATTCATGACTTTGAGGATCCAGATGGTCAGTGCCAGGTTGACAATCATGGTGACGACAAGAAGGAGAATGAAGAAGTACAAGCATCTTTTCCTCCAGCCGTAGATTCCCACCGCGGGGTACACTTGGGCTCCGCATACCGACGACCCCCGCTGGTGCAGCGAGTTTGGCTGCGCTGCCAGGATATACTGCTCCTGAGTCATCTGAAAAAGACAAATAGGAAATTCGTATTGAATGATTCTGTGAAATATTATATCTACGGTATTGAGCATTAGGAGCGTTGATTTTTATTTTTGCAGCGATATTGTATCGAATAGATGGATGGAGTGCAGTCTACAAGGTCTTCTGGTAGCTGCTGTCACACTTTGCAGCTGTATACCAAACATGACCCGCCTCGCGACCACAAACAATAATCGTTTACAGGTCCTCGGAATACAGCATAGAAAAATAACCTTGGACAAGCACCCACATGCTGCTTCAACAAGTCTAAATACAAATACCGGTGCATTCTTTTTTGATCACATATAGCAGCCTCATTTCCAAACTTCTCACTTCACATATTTATTGCCTGAGTTTTGTCGCATGGTGATAACCTCCATTTCAGTTAACTTTGTCAGTTTGTAAAGTGGATATTGAAAATCAGTTTGGCAACACATTTAGGTAATGAAGATTGATTTTAGATGAAGGCGTATTATTGGGCTCTTATTTTGACAATTGTCATTTTACTCGTGTTTATGGTGAGACTGTGGGTAAGAAAAGACAAATGAAAATTCAATACGAGTAGTAGAAACAATGACAGGACGGATGAACACGATGGATAGGCGGAGAGCAGTGTCACTGTATTTTCACAAACAGTGGCATTGGCCAGATACGTCAACAAATGCCCGTGGTGGATGCGTCTAGCCAGGTGAGTCCTATCTGAAACAGGATTTCAGAACCAAATAAAAAGGACAAACTAGGCGTGCAGCTTGAATGAACAAAAACGTGAGCATACAGAACATTTCATTCCAAATTATGGAACAGTTGTGTGAGGGTATAAAACAATGTATCAACATAAATCGATTTGAAATGAGATATTAATGTTCTATATTCACAGCGGGAACAGAGTGGAAGACAGTCACTCGGTGTTTAAGACTATTGCTGATTTGCACTTATAAACATATTTATGTTTATTGTTGTTTGGTACTTTTTATTTCTGACTGTTTGGATCAGTTTTGGATCTTACCTGTGAGTATTTATAATAATGGTGTATATCTGTTACAATATTTCTTATTTTATATCATCACTATGCAGTGTTTCATTGTCATTATGACTATGTTTATTATCTTTAGCCTTATTATGACCATGGATGAGGAATAAAGATGTACATTAAGAAAAAAATGGAGAAGTGGTGGGATAGAATAAGTCTAGTCTTCTTCCTGCTGCCTTTTGCGCATGGAAAACTTAACAACATCAGATTGTTCATTGTACAATGGACTCGTTTACAACATTACAACACGGTATGTCTCTAAACTTTAATTCATCCGATAGACTGATTACGTGTCTCGGGGCTGCTGCTTTGGTCAGGAGTGCTGTCCAAATGGGATCAACAGTTTACTCTCTACTATCAATGTGAGAGCAATTCTGTATATCATCTGAAGTAATTAAAGTTACAAGCTATTACCAGTCCTGAGGGAAAAAGGGTCATCTTTGTGAGAGAGAGAGAGAGAGAGAGAGAGAGAGAGAGAGAGAGAGAGAGAGAGAGAGAGAGAGAGAGAGAGAGAGATGTTTATTCGTCTTAAGTGGATGGCCAAATGCTGGACTGAATTATCATGTGCTTTAGAGAGAATGTTTACATGTGGCAGCCACAAATTTAAACCTTCTTTTTTAGACTCAAGTTTAACTTTTACCAGATGCACAGTAGTACTGTTGAGTCTCGTCTACTGTTGTTGGTCCTCTCCAGGTACAGTACTGCAGCCTCCCCACACAGTAGTAAAATGCATGTTAAATGAATTGAGGATGATAAATTGGCCATTGGTGTCAATGTGGGTGTAATTCATTGTCGTCTTTCAACGTGTCAGCCTCGTGATTGACGGATGATCAGTCCCAGGCTCTGCCTCTCACCCTACGCCAGCTGGGATAGTCTCCAAAAGACGAGTATCCGACACAAGGTAAGGTGAGATTTGATGGACGGATGGAGTTCAAGATGATACTGTTTATGTTACTTAGATTGTCTGCACCACAACCCTGAACAGGATAAGTGGTATAAAATGGATTGGTGGATGTTTTGACTTGTTGCCTTGACTTCCACACTTGCCGGACTTGTGTGTGGGCAGCGTGGGATCGGTTCCCACATGTTGTAAATGGTCGTTTGTCTCTATATGTGCCCTGCGACTGACTGGCAACCAATTCGGGGTGTACTATGCCTTCCACCAAATCAGCTGGGATAGGCTGTGTCTACTCCCCGTGACCCTGTTTAGGATAAGCGGTCTTGAAAATGGATGGATGAATGGATGTCTTGACTTCCTATTCCATTGATTGCTTTACTTGTTACCTGCCAGCACGTGCTCATCTTCTTTGTTTCAAGTACAGAGCTTGTTTATATATTGAGAACCAACGACAGAAAGAAGACTGGACCTTACCATTCCTTTCAAATTACCGTATTTTCCGCACTATAAGGCACATCTAAAAGCATTTTATCAAAAGCCGACAGTGTGCCTTATAATCCGATGCTCCTTATAACCAGATCAATATTCTGATTTCTTGGGCGTAGTATTTTAAATGTTCTGTGTTTTGTTCCTGCTACAGCGGTTGTGAAAGCCCGATATAAATAAAGCTGTATTATATTGTATTCTCTTTAGCGTATCTCCACCTAGTGGATACATAACGTAACCGCAGCCACTATTGTAGCTTCTATTCTATGTGCCTTATAATGCTGGTGCGCCCTATGTAAGAAAACTGTTTTAAAATAGGCCATTCATTGAAGGTGCGCCTTGTACTCCAAAGCGCCTTATAGTGTGGAAAGTATGGTATTTACCTTTATTGTTGTCTACTATGTTTGCCAACATGTTTGTCGCAGTTCCCATTATACTATGTCTTATCATGTGACAAAATAATCTGAATTTCTTTATTCATCAAGTATTAAGGCTGAACGTTGAACTGATACGAAAACGACATGTCATTGTAGTAAAATGCAATTTTCAAATTATGAAGAAATTTTGTCCTTTGTCTTAAGTCCTCGTTCCACTGAAACCGAATCTGATCGCGAGGGAGCAGGGGTGAGTCTGGAGTCGAGAGCTGGATAAGAATGTGAAAGAAGAGGTAGAGGGAGGTGGAGGACAAAGTAGAAAGCAGTAGCAAGTACAGAAAGGCAGACAAAAGTGGATGGCGAGAGTAGAAGACAGCGTACGAGAAAGTGGGAAGATAAGACACCAGAGGACGTTTGAGTCCATTAGTTGTCATGCAGCAGGATTCATCGGTGGCAGAAGATATGGACACTGGCTACAAGGCACCACTATCAGCCTATCTGTGTGTGCCCCCGCTTCTATAAATCGCCTTGCACACTTGAGATACTCTTTCTGTGTCTTCCCCATTCACCTCCTAATTTCTTCCGCACCTCTTCATCACTGTCTCTCACACACACGTTACTCTATTTGCTGAGCCTGCATGACTGTAAAAGGAGCTGGAATTTTCCTCTCACACTGAAAGGCTATTCTCCATTCTCTTATGCGATGATACCAGCAAGCGTCAATGGGAATACAGAAATGCTGACGCTTGGCTAGTCCCCAGGAAAAACAAAAGAGAAAGCTCTGACTTTTCGTTTTGGTTTGTTGGTTTCAAACAACATATCAACATATTATCTTTTTCCCTACAATGGCCCTGTTTGTCTGTAGAAATGCAAGCCCAAGGTCTTTTTATGTCCTGGCTATTACTCCCTTCTCAAAATAGGGTAACATTTTTTTATTTTTGCAAGGTTTAGGTTGAAGTTTAACGGGTAAGTCTGGATTTGTGATAGCGGCCACCTGCTGTTGATACGATTCTCATTTTCTCCCTAAATGCTAGTGATTTGTCTCAGGGAATAAACACAAGAAAGTTAGGTCAACTGTTTAATTGAACTGAATTTCAACGGTAATCTGGGCAAACTTTTTATCCTCATTGAAAATGTTGGTTTAAACAGCTGTATTTGTTTGACTCTTCAACTCATTCAGGCTCTTGTTTTCTATCATTCAAAGCAGCTTGGCCAACCAACCCAAAACCGACATGCACATTTTGTATACTGTACACTGAAAAAAGGATTCTTCACATTTACTTAATTCAAAAATGTTCATCAGCTGCATGCTATCATTTGATTATTTTTTTGAGGAAAAGGGAAAATTACATCCTTTTACCACATTTTAGCCATCTGCAGCTGAATACGAAGTCTGTTTTTTTCAGTGTAAATGTGTGTTTGTGTGTGTGTGCATGTGTTGACGATACAATACAATAGATGCATAGTCTGTGTTTTTTACATTTATTACCTCTACTTTGACAATACACATCTCATGACTGCATCACCAGCAGTCTGACCAGTGCGGTGGCATGGTGCTCTGTTTTCTCTACTAGTATGTCTGTCTTTGCACTCCAGGGGTTTTATTTCACTTCACCGATCACATACACAGGGTGACTGAGCCGTCGTACGACATTAAGGAATGCACCCAAGATGAAATGTGGCAATAAACCAAAACATGTCCGCTGGTGCATTGCCCTATTCCGTTCCACAGCATATGTAAATGTTCAGGTTTATTTTGAAGGAAATATTAAGAGACAAGTGAGATATATTGTCAATTATATCCATCCATCCATTTTCTAATCCGCTTATCCTCACAAGGGTTACGGGGGCATGCTGGGGCCTATCCCAGCTGTCTTCCGGCGGTAGGAAGGAGGTTGCCAGCCAATTGCAGGGCACACAGAGACGAACAACCAGCTGCACTCACACTCATACCTCGGGACAATTTAGAGTGTGCCGTTAATCTGCCATGCATGTTTTTGGAATATGGGAGAAAACCATAGTACCCAGAGAAAACCTACGCAGGCACGGGGAGAAGATGCAAACACCACACAGGAAGGCCGGAGCCAGAATCAAACCTTGCACCTCTGCACTTGTGAGGCTGACGTGCTAACTCGTCAACCACTTTGCCGTCCTTATCAATTATATCAGCTCGTATATTCCAATGTGGTATATGTCATATTCTTCACCAATTGATACTAGTCTCCGTGTCATCTGTTCTTTTATGTGTATAATTAATTAGTTGAAAGTACCAATAACATCTTAAGAGCAAATAACTTTAATAGCCACTTCAACTTCTGAGAGATGTTATTAAACTCCACCTCTTCCTCCATCTGCGAGAGTCGTTATGTTGCCTCGAAATTGAAAGTCGAGATGTTTTTTAGATACCAAAGAGGAGAAAGAGTTACCAGTAGGTTCGATACATTTGAGTCAGCTTATTTGTCAAATATGGACAGCTGTAATTTTTTTTTTTTTTGGTGCAGAGGGAAGCAGTCATCCACAACAGTCCGTTGCATACAGATTAATTGCTGTTTAGTCGGATTGTCATTTTATTCATGGCAAGGCTCGAACACCTTTAAAAAAAACACATTTGGGAAGATGATGTAACCACTGTGATTTCTTTTTGTCTTGTTTTAAAGGCTTTTTGTCTGGTTGGGGCATTGGGATGTGTGGATGGCTTGTGCTGATGTCTTCTTCCGCCATTTAATGACACCATGACAGGTGAGTAGTTTTTTTTCAAGCATATTTAATAAGTGATTGAATATGGCTTTGTTGTGTGCATATTGTGTGAAACTATGATTCGTTCTTATTCCTACATACTCTGCCAATCTGCAATATCCGCCAAATGTCAAGGAATCACATTTTTCGAATTATATTTGGTGTGGTGCAATTTTAGACCTAAAAATAATCCAAACACACACCACAAATGAGAGGGATAAATTAAAGAATGAGGATGAAAGGATTTTAATAGGTTTGATCATCAGTCACGAATGGAAAATTTGTCTTTGCTCTCCATCAAAATAAAACAAACAGTCTTCATTTAATAAAAAAAACCCGAATACACTGACAAGATAGGAGAATATGGGGAAGATGATACTTTCTGAATTTATCTTTCATCTTTCTCGCAGATGCATTTACTGTAAAAAGCTTTCAAAATCCATTAGCAGAAATTGCCAATCACGCTAGCAGCATCCGACAAGGGCTTCTTCAAAGCGGTTGTCAGATCACACCGTGTCATCCCTGTTGGCAATGTGGCTCTGGATATCTCCAAGTGGAAAAGTTTCATTTTGAAGCAAAAGGCTGCCGCCTGCCTGGCCTGAATTGGACACCGATGCATAGTCACGCTGTCTCATTATGTAACCATCGTAATATTAATGTATTTGGGGTATGAGGTAAATGTCAAGGCAGAGACTGCTTGGCTGAATTTTGTAAAAGGGTGGGCAAATAATAAATAAAAAATAGGTGCAGAGTCTTGTACTCTATGTAAATTTGGTACACAGTCAGACAGTGGGGTATCTGTGGATTTGATGGATGAAGAAGAAAAAGGTGTGCGGGAACACACACACACACCAATTGCCAAACTTAAGATTCCTAGTTGAAATGTGGATGGTAGTGTAATTGGTATGCATGAGGTCTACTCTTCCTGCTATACGTGAAGTGCTTGGGGCAATCAAATGTGTCTGACAATCATCCTAACATAGCCACACTCTGCTCTCATCTTCTTCGATCCTGTCATTAGTTTGCCTTCAAATGTCTGACATTCTGTTTATCTTTTAACAGCCTCTTCAGTGTCATGTTTTAGGGTAAAGTACATTACAACATCCTTCGGGACACACCTTGTACGTAAGAGCTTAACCTCTTCACATTCAAATGTGCAAGCCGAAATGAAAATAACACAAGCCCAACATACTATATTTTCCACACTAAAAGGCGCACTGTATTATGAGGCGCACCTTCAGTGAATGGCCTATTTTGTCATTTTTTTCATATATTGGACGCACCGCGTTATAAGACGCAATCTACAATGCATCCACTAGATGAAGTTACGCTCAAGGAAATGCCAACAGAACACTACACTACGCTACACCCTGATTTATATTGTGACAATCAGATGTCAGTAAAACTTATTGAATAAAGCAGTTCACAGTTCACTTAACCAACAGGAAGTTATAACATTGACTCGTTAACGTTTGACCTCTCTTGCCACTGCTCTATTTCCGTGTTCAACTGCGAAACCGATCGCCTTAAATTTGAACTCTGCGTTGTAAGCATGTCTCGAGCGAGGAGCCATTTAGGGGTTGACATACAGTATTACCATAATGCATCGTATTTTAAGGCGCGCAGTGAGCTTTTAAGAAAATGGAAGGCTTTTAGATGCGCCTTTTAGTGCGGAAAATACGGTCCCCATATACATCGCAAGAGACCAGCAAGACACCATCATGTCAGCAGCTAAATGCACCTTTGGCCAGTTAATCCATACTGTTCAAATCCAGATTGGAACATTTCATTTTGTCACTGTCCACTGACAATCCCTCTTCATGATGACATTAACTTTTTAGCGTCATTTAATTCGTCCCCCTACATGGCAACCTCAAACCTTTTTAAAAGTGTCCATCCCAAGAACCGATCAAAACATCGCAATGATTGAGAGTGAACGTATAATTAGTGTGAATGATGCATGCAGGTTAACACTGTTTGGCTAAATGAGCCATAAATAATGCTCATTCGATTGAAAATGTACAGTGAAAGCGCTGATGGTATCGTAAGGTTGTTGTTGGAAGCATGTCGTCAATACACAGACGACTCATAGCGATCACTGTGGACGGAGGTTGCCAAAAATATTAAACATACACCTACAGCTTGCAGAGAGCTTGTAAACACAGATCATTGTTTCTCATGCCACATCTGCCTAATAAGAGTCATTTGTCGTGTTTTAATATTGTTGCATCATTACTTATTCCCACCGAAAACAATTCATCGGACAGAAATGACACGTATTCTGCAGGTGTTGACGCGCTGACTTGGCCAGCATGGGTATGCTTTGTTCTTCCCATGCCAAGTACATCCAAGTAAAACCCGGCAAGGTCAGCTTCCTGCCACACTTTGAAAAGACCGAGGCGGTGCATCAGCCTGCTGCGAGTACCTGAGAATCAAGGTTATATTGGCTAAAATTCTGTTGAATGTATTTCAAGTTACAACGCATTAACACAGAAGTTACATTTTCATCCACTGATGAGTGCAAGTACAGGGTGTGAGAATGTGCGCCAGTGATTCCAGTGTGTGTCAAATTAGGACTCTGGTGTTTCGCTTGGGGGAAAAAAAAATGTCATGCAAATATGCAGACACATACCTCGGACCATCAAACATGTACATGAGCAAATAACAGGACACAAATACGGAAAATTACAATATGAGAAGGTCTCTCCGGGCGCCATCAAATGGAGGAAAACACAGTGTGTGGAAATCATAATTTTTTTTGTTTTGTTTTTCTTACCATCAATGGACAGCCGGAATATAATGTGACTCAAGCTAATGGTGGTAACATTGTACAGCCTGTTTTTGTGACAACGTATATATGACGCAAAGCACTCGGCTCAATCACATGCGACTTCATTCTTTGATCTTTTCTTTTCACGCCGTCTTTAAAAATAAATAAATAAATAAAATGTCCACCGGGGCCATTTTAGTCAGTAGTTTCATCTCATATTCGCTGCCAGTCATGCATGGGCTATATAACACACAGAGCAACCGGCAAGCCATTTTAGACAATCAGAAGCCTCAATAATGCTATTCCCCAAAAGGCACAATAACAATGGCCAGTTGTAAGTGAGCCATTCAGTGGAAAAAGTCGTGACAATGGTCAGTTTTTCCCCTTTTTTATTTTATTTTATTTTTTAGGGCTCCGTTCCTACTGATCTGAGAAGAAAAAAAAGGCTGATGTGGAGCTAGTATGCTTTTTTTTCCCCTTCAGTTTTTTTCATATCATATGGGTTTCTCTTCATCATTTAAATTCCTTCATTAGTCTTTTTTTTGTTAATGCTGGTACAACGCTGGTGTTTGTTGAAAGCCGGCTTTGGTGTTAAACGATACTAACCTATTTATAGAAGTTCCTGAGTGAAAAGTTGTTCTCATTTGTCTCTGTCTAGATTTATCTCTGTCCAATGATGTCTCCCCTCCCCCCCAAGACCCGTGAGACTAATTAGCAGATGGCGTGAATGGTGAGGAATTTTGGGAGGCACGACAAGAGAAATGAAGGA
>CAAKHF010010317.1:10713-27806 GCA_901007745.1 Hippocampus kuda | reverse complement strand
CACAACAGGGGGGTTTTCACTGTAGCAAATATGAACTCAGATGTAAACACACACACACACAAACACACACACACACACACACACACACGCAATTTTTTTCAATTGAAGATCATTTTGGGGTTTTTTTCCCCAAGTAACAGAAAATTCAGAAGAACTCAATCACCAAGCACTTTAATGTACAGATTTATTTTGAAGATGTCCATTTCTTTTCATCCATAGCATGACAATTGCATCCATGGAGATGGTTGTCAAGCTCTGGACTGAAATTATGACAAAAATATGACCCACAAACACCAATAAATTAAAGTAGCGCCAGCATTAAAAGAATGTTAAATATGTATAAACAAGAAGCTCTCCCAAGTCTTTGCACTTGCAACCTAGCATGAGCGAACATGCATGTTTTAAGATGTGCAATAAAACTGGAGAAAACCCACTCAAGAAGAGGGAGAACAAGCAAACGCCACACGGGACACCAGAGACCAGATTCAAACCCAAAAGTTCACAACCCAAAAGCAGATGTACTAACCATGACTACAGTATGCAGCCATTTTTCCAAGATATCGTTTTAAAAACCACTACCGCATGACGACATCATCCATGTAAAAACAGCTTAATTTTACTCCCCGAAATTAAAAAAATATATATATAGACCTCCAATGACGAGAAGCCGTTTTTGCTAGTGTGTATCTGTCTTAGCCTTGATGAACAAAGCTGGAATAGAAATACAGCACCTTTCCATCTCAGCCATGTCCATTCACCTGAGCGTCTTCCACCGGGCTGCGAGAGGGCACGTCGTCCGACTCAGGCAGGAGACCCCAACTCTTGAGCAGAACATGTCGCTGGGCAGGTGGCGTGGAGAAATAGTCCCTCTGTTTCTGGGAGTAAGTCTGCGAAGGAGTGATGATGTTCCTGTAGCTCCAGTCCTACGGCGTAAAACAATGTGACGATGGGAATGTGAAGATTTCCACATGAAACCTTTCATTTAGGCTCCATGGTACCTGCCACCGCAAGTTGAAATCCTCCAGTAAATGAATCCTGGCCTCCCTAGAAGGCACACAGTCCGGAGGGTCAGGCTGGACCTCCTCCGGGTCCATATTCATGTCTTGGAAAACCAGCAGAGCTCTGATGGCGAACCAGCCTCCCAGTTTGGGATGCACGCACACACCGAACATCTTCTGTCAGGAAAAAAATGTAGCGCGAAAAGTCAAAGCACAGCTATACCTGGGAAAGAATATTTATAAGGCAGCACGACTTTAACAAATAATCTAATAACATCGACTTCTATTAGAGTCGTTAACCGACTCAACACTTTCTTGCAGTCTTTTAAGCATTCACTACGCCAACATTACAAAATTCTACAAAACAAGTGTAACGTAAACGTAAATCAGGTTACAAAAATAGCATTGAGTTAAAATATAAAAAGTGATTAAGCTTACTTTGTTAGCCCAGGGTTGGTCGCTGACGTCAGACTGCTGGTAGTAGAAAGCCGCTCCTGACACGTGTGCGGCAGTCTGCGCTAAGAATTTGGGCTTCCTGCTGGGCAGCAGCTCGTAGTCGTACCTCACGTCAACCTTGTGTCCAGCAAAGCTCTGCAGACGACAGAGGAGACACAGTAAAGAGGGGGAAAATATTCTCTACAATCCATCCACAACAATTCAGGAACTCATTTATTTGGTTTTATTTATTTATTTTTCGGGGTTAAAAAAACGGAAAATATTTTTTCGAGAAAAAAAAAAAGATCCACAACCACTGGACCTATATATAGATTTTTTTTTTGGGGGGGGTGCACTTTTTGTCTGATGGCGTCACGCAGGTCGTTTTCTACTCCTCTCAGAATTTTTTTTTAGCTCTGGCTTGTTAAAGATATGTTTTCCACTTCTATTTTTAAATCTGATGTACAGTGGAACTACATCAACTACTCTGTCGCCTCGTTTTTATCTCAATGATTTTCATGTGATATTTCCATTTTTATTGCATGCATCTTTGACCGTCTAAAAAGTGTAGAAACCGAGCTGGAACATTTCCATCAGCCTGTAGTAAATAATTTTGAGATATTTGGGGAGATGCAAACCAAGAGCATCGAGTCATGGTCCCCGACACCTAGAGATAGTAACGATTCACTATATATCCAGGATATGAATATCACAAACCTGAGAGACAGCAGAGGTGACACAGTGTTTGACACACTGGTCAATGGGGTCAGAGAGTCCTTGGCATCCGCTCTCCTTCATGAAGGGAAGGAAGGCTTCCTCGAACATGGAGGGAGTGCTGAGGATCAACACGGCCAAGCTGTCATCCGCGTAAGGTAGGTGCAGCTTGGCGGGCAACACAGAGTTGTACCAACCCACCTGAAAATACGGAGCAGAGATGCTGTCAGGTGGAAGCAACACAGTGCGACAGCAAGTGCATCTGCTAGTTGCTGCAATTAATGTGTCATTTTGACGTTTACGTGATACATAAAGTTAGAAAAGTTTCATAAAAAATACTTTGGCAGTTGGAGCACAAATACCTTCAAGGTGTACACTTCAAATCCGAGTTTTCCAAGACTCTCCTCGAGTAACTTTTTTACAGTTTCCATGTTTACGCTTGAGGCCGCCATTTTTATGTGACGTAACCATTACAGGGCATTTTGGGATATTGTGTTCTCATCTCCTGGTGATGACGCTGGGAATAAATGAGACTTTAAAAGAAGATATTCACAGTCCAAAATAATACAAATTCTTTACACAATGTATTGAATCCAATAGGTAGTCAATAACTAGGGCTGTCCTGGTATTAAAAGGCAAAATAGACAACGACTATAACTACAATTCCCAGATGTCTTCAGGGTTTTGAATGTGACGTCAACATGCCCTACACTGCGCCCTATTATTTAAAAGTGACTCGCGAAGCTAGGAGTAATATTGACTTTTTGTTATTCAATATTAGTGGATTTAGTCATTCATAGAATCTATATGACCCTCTTGTGTGCTCTAGTATTTGACGTCGTTATGCGTACATAGTTATTACTGTACTATAGCGCTGCCTGCTCACTCGAATAATGTGTCCAATTTAGCCCTAGGACAAAATATCGGTTAATTCACATTAATCTGATGTATTTTGTGCTCAGGATTGTGTTTATCAGTCTGAAAATCATATCCCTGAGTAGGAGTGCCGTTGTAATTGAATCTCCCAGCAAGTGTCAAACTTGTCATTAGGCTGTTACCTCGGTACAGAAGTGTAAAGTTACTTGGTGTCAGCCTGCTTGTTTATCCATTGATGACTAAACAGATGTTTTCTTTCTTTCTTTACAGATCAACTGGAAGATGAGCTGGGACCGCCAACTGAGTTCCATTCTTTCTGCAGCTGACGACAGCGTGGCCAACATGAGGGTGAGCAGGCCTGCCTTCTAATGTCACCCTTCTGTAACCAACGTATCCAGTTTAATGTACTTAATGTAAATTGTTGCCAATATTTACGACAAATATAATAAAATTCTAATCTTCTATGTTTCCTCAGGGGAGGCTGTCCTCACTGGGGAACTCCAGCAAAAGGGAAGAAGGTGGGTGAAACTTCCTGTATATGTTTAAACTGAAAAGGTGGAAATCCCTGCCTAACAATAGTACAGTCATTATTGTTGGTGAGCTTTCAATCGATATTTCTGCTTCTAGAGTCATTTCCATTCAAGGAGAAGTTTCATGATTCAGATTTTGACAGCCACGCCGTTTGCGCTCCATCACCAAGCGCACAGCAGCTTCACCGTGTCATTCCCGAGGTCCAGTGGGCAGATGTAGCCTCCATCCAGTCTCAACTGCAGACACAGAACCAGGTGATGGATTACACTTCACCTGCATCGCCTAATGAGGTCCAAACGGAACAAATTAAAAGTTGTATCTCAAGGCACCACTATATTTGCTCTCGTGCGGCACGTAAAATTATTTATAGATGTCAAGCACATGACGATAGTTTAAATTTAAAGTTTTGAGGCATATTTTTTCCAAAACAATTTTTTTGACTCTTGTCTAGGATCTTGGTCATTTCTCCAGTTGAACAAAATGAAACGAACAAACGGTTTCAAATGTGAAATGAATTCCACATTTGCTTTCTTGTCCCACCATTGTCCTTTTTTTTAAGGCGATTGAGTCACTCACCAAGAAACTCGACGACATGGAGCGGAATAAACAGTCTCAGCAATTTCATATCCAGACGCTACAAGGTAACGCAAAATCACGATTGGATATGAGCATTGTAAGGAGCACAAATAGTCGATACATAACAACGTGTCTTCCAGCGGAGGTTGACAGGTTGCGTGAAGGTCTGAGAGGGAGTAGATGTGAAAAAGAAGACATTCCAGGAGTGGAGCGAGAGATTAGCGATGTTGGAGCATCCGCCTTCCCTCAGACGAGGTGCGTTAAAAGCCTTCACCCAAGAGAGCTTGGAAGAAATCTTTTCATTTTGCCCTCTCCTCACAGCTGGAGCGCAAAGGTGTGCCGAGCGGAGCTGGAACACCTCTGCAAGGAGGTAGATCAGTTGAAAACCCGACTGAGTGAGTCACACTAAATCTTCAGGACTGTACAAGTCCTGAGCATCATTTTTGGCCTTCAAAGCAAAGAGGCAGGCACAGTCTTGCCCAAAACATCATTGTCATCTTCTCGCCTTGTCCTCTTATTTATAATTTATTTTTTATGTGTGCTACTCAACAAGGGAGGCAAGAGGAGGCGATGATGCTCCTGGAGAAAGAGGCCCGAGAGAGCCGGCGACAGTGTCAGCATAGCAGCGAGGTGCATCCGTTTAGTTTGCTGATCTCACGTGTATTTAAATTAAGGTTTACAGTAGCGGTTTCCAAACATCAGGCCGCCGTTTTAAAAATGTGTTTTTTAAGTGCTACGTTTTAAGTGCCACATTCTGATTTGTGTCGATGCCCAATTTCTAAACATAACATTAACGATCCTGAAGTTAAACACTGCTTGAAAGATTGTCAGCTTGCTACAAATTGCTTTTTGTTTTGGTTCTGAATGTGGACTTGCAATTTGGCTGCTTCTCAGTGCATGTCTCAGTTTTGGGTGCATGGGTCACCCCAAAACTGTAGAACCCTAAACAGAAAGCTGTGATGTACCGGGTTTTCCAAAATAACAACAATAACAATAACTTTCGTGGTTGCACATCTATATTTCCAATTCTGTTTCTCAGTACCGTGTTGTCTGTGTTCTTTCAAGCAGACGATTCAGGAGCTGACGGATCGCTACCAATCTCACAGCTCAGATCTGGCCAAAAGTGCTTTTGAGTATACACAAAAGGAGATCCGCCACATCAGGTACACGTGTCTGCTTTTGCACATCCTGCTTGTTTGCCGTCTGATTCACCGCCATGCAATTCTCGATCTCGCCACAGCGCCACTGTGTCAGAACTTGAGGGTGAGGTCATGCGCCTGCGTGAGCATCAAGCCATGCTACCAGCAAGTAAGACTTGATTTCCCCTCCTGGTCCAAATCCCACCTTTTTATCATTTGAAAAATAACTAATAAATCCTTTGCACAATGTTTATTTATTTATTTATTTATTTTTTAATGTTGACCATGCTTTGTTTTACACTTAGTGGTCCCAAATGGCTCGCCCAGGCTCGGCGAAAGGCTCAAAGTTGAAGAGGCCAAGCAGGACTTTGACTCAGAGGACTTCAGCCCTAGTTTGAGCCTGGCTGAGATCAGCTCAGAAATCTCACTGCTGGATGATCTGCGTGACTCAAACACATTTCAAGGTGGCACCATAACCCTTTAAACCATCATGCCTTTTTTTTAGCCCTTTTTCTGAGGAAGAAATATATATGTGGCCTATTGATTTGACTATCCAGTCAACGGTGTAGTCTGCCTTTTGCTAAAAGTAAGCTGGGATAAGTGGCACCTCATCACTTTCATGGACAGGAAAAGCAGTTCTAGAATGCCGGAATGGAATCTGGGGTGATCCTGTTCGAGCATATCATTTCAAGCAATATCTGTCAAGTTAAAATGAAAACAAAACAAGAAGTGTAGAGTGGCCCAGTGTTGTTGAGGAGTTAAATAGTTAATGCAATTTTAGGGAACTGTGTGTGTGTGTGTGTGTGTGTGTGTGTGTGTGTGTGTGTGTGTGTGTGTGTGTGTGTGTGTGTGTGTGTGTGTGTGTGTGTGTGTGCGTGTGCGTGCGTGCGTGCGTGTGGGCTTACTGTAACAAAATATCCTAGAGGAGACTCCAAATGCTTCCCAGAGTCATTTAGGCTCATTGTTTATACACAAACAGCACCAGCGCTTATGAGAAATGAGTGTCTGTCTTTCATCGTCATCCCAAGTGCATTAAAGGATGACCTCCTATGCACACACATGAATATACTAACAAACTAGCTTTGCTCCTCCGCCAGCTCTTGAGCATCGGGGCGTTCCGTCCAGAGTAAAGAGTGACTTCCTAGACGAGGAGGAGTATGATGATGAAGACATCCTGGATGACGACGATGACGTGAACCCAGAGCTCGGATCTGACCTGAGTCTGACGGACCTCTGATCCTCTTTTTTTTTTTTTTCTGTGAGATCAGTCATTGGAATGCACAAGGAACAGTTTGGGCATGTCAATCAGCAGGGCATTGTGGTTTGTGGTTTCCAGGTTGCCTTGCAGAGTTCACCCGCTATAATTGCAGGTCAACACTCTGGTCAACAGTTTGTTTTTTTTAATCAGAGATGCAAGTAAACTTTTCCAGATTATTTTTTTGGCGCTGATCCAAAATCATGGTGAAATCTGTATTGCACAAGGTCAAACATAAGAACAAAAAATGAAATATCTCAAAAACATGATGTACTGGACAAAAGTGTTTTTTTTAAATCAGCGTCAAAAATGCATTTAGGAACACATTAAGCCATTTCTGATTAAAATTTGCTATTGACCAATGTTATTTGCTTTGCCACTATTTGGCGCTATTTATAGCGATCTTTCTTTTGGATTTTTATAGTGCTTACTCACGTGGGGGAAGGAGAGCCACACTTCCAGACACTCCTTTCAGTCATTACGTGAACAGCAAAATAGTGAGCATGTTCACGCAGATGCTGCTGTTGGCCACGGCTCTCACCCAGAGACTCTTTCGCAGACCCGCCTCTAAATGATTGGAGAAAAACTCCTTGACCAGATGCCATTAGAAGAGTCCAAGAGGGGCACGTCATCTCTCCGGCAAGTGTATGCGTGAGGTCGCCTCGGATCTTACTGGCGAGTGTGCATGTTCTGCCCGGTATTTCGCCGTCTACTCTTCGGCGTTGCTCGGCAGGCGGGCTCTGGTCATCGTGCTATCTAGTGTATGCGCAAACAACAGCAAGCATCTTACCAGCACGTATCATTACGCTCAGTCGGCTGGGTTTTATCATCTCACCAGGAAGTGTACGCATAACAGTGGACTGGAGCTTGCCGGCGACTGATTGTAACCGCAGGGTGGAGCTCACGTCAGCTTTTGGCTTCTACTTGTAGAGATAGAGCCCAAAGTGTGGAGAAAGGAAAGCAAGCGCCCGCAAATAATATTTTCACTGATGGAGGAAGCGCTACACCCACGACTATGTGTCGCGTGTACACAAATATCTGGTTTGTCGGCGCTGACCATAAAGAGCGAAAACACAAAACACATTTCAAATACCCTTTAATAGTCATAATAATAATTGTCCATCATCCACATTGACCAGCAAAGCCTCACAATTCAACAATGATGCGTTTGACACCTCAATAGATAAACACAAGTGCATCATTTTTAAAATGTGGATTTCCAAATGGGTTCATCTCAAAGGGGAATGCAATTTATTTGAATTTTTTTATAAATTAATCCAGGCGCTCGACAATAACAGTATTTACAGTATAAACACTTCAAAAAGGCCACTGCTCCAGTCGTATGTTCACGTCACATGTGGAAATGACATGAATGTACATGTTTAAAAGGCACTCTTAAACTGCAGTGGTAGAGGGGCGGGGGGCATCACCAACAATACTGTATTTGAACACACCCTGGACACCTCATTAGGTACAACCACTCAATCAAATCAGAGCATCACTACCTTTGTGAATGCGCCATGAAGCTCTTGTATTGCTCGGAGAGATGCACCTAATGTAGCCGACTCGAGTATCCTTTAAATAACCCATGAACACAATAATTTGAAACACACACACACTTAAAAGCCCAGGCACAGCCGAAACGCGCTCGCACAAACAATAACTTTTTTTCGAAACGAACATAGAAAATGTAAATAAAGTGCAACCTCATTAAACGTATAATTAGGCCGTTTGTTCTGTTCTCCTCTTGGGCCTTTGAGTCATCCGAAAAGCCTTTAATGATAAGATTTATGTATTTCCTCAAAATACAAAAAACATTATTAGAGGAAATACAGAACATGCAGAAATGAGAAATGGGTGCATTTTGTGCGTACTAATCAGAAATTGATATTTGCTGCAGAACCCGACATAGGTGGTATCTGTGTGTTATGTATCAGAGCCGCCATCAGACCTGGATACAATTGTAGCTACCCACATAACCGCATGTGGTAAGGATCAACAGTCACAAGAAGACAGACCGGGTGGTTGAATCATTACAAATGTTACCCTTGAAGAAAGGCTTTTGGGGGGAGTCAGTGGTTGGCTGTGCATCCAGATCAGTAGCTGTACATAGACAAAGGTGTTTCCTCCATCATGTCGTCCTAAGCAAGGAGAAACAGGAGAAAGACACCGAAGCCAGTCAATATAAAAGGAGACGTAATGGGAAATTGACTTCTTAATGGCCTGGTATAAATAGTCGGCTCTCTGATTCCACTCAAGTCCAACGCTCAGGCTGCCCCATGTTGTCAAGGTAACAAAACTCTCCATTTGCCCAGCAGTATGCGAGGAATAGTTCGCAGTCACTCACTTGCACAAAACGAGCAAATTCCAGCCTAAATATAATTGTAAAGTTTACTAAGATTCTAGGGCTTTCCATTTTTGTTTTTAGTGCTGGCTTTTCAATATAAAACAATTTTCCAAATCCAGCATTGGGAGTTTTATTTTGAAAGCCATGTTACTTTGAACTGCAGGCACATGACATATTTCATTTTCAATGTTTGCCTTTCAAAACAAAAATTAAATCACATTAAAAAAAAAAAAAGTCCCAACATCAAATTTGATGTTGGGACTTTTATTTAGCCAATAATTTTCTGTATCAGTACTGTATTTGAATGCTGGTAAATGGAAATATTCACATGTCCTGGGCTTGCTTTTCAAAATAAAATAATTTTCCACCTCTGATTGCACTGGGATTTTAAGTTTGTTCATGATTTTATTTTGAAATGCAGACACAGGAAATATTTGTTTCTGGTGCTTATCTTTCAAAATCAAAGGATTCCAAATTAAATGGTGTTGGGCCTTTTGTTATGAAAATCTATTTTGTTTGAATCCTGGCACCGGCAATAGTGAAAAAAGTACTTGTTTTTCGAGACAAAATCCAAATGGTGTTAGGACTTTGATTTGGAAAATCATCAACCTCTTACCTTTCAAAATAAAATAATTTTCCAAAAAAAATGTCCCAAATCTGATGGTGTTGGGGCTTTTAATAGTTGTTTTACTTTGAAATGCTGTCATGGGAAATAAAATAATTTCTGGTGTTTGCCTTTCAAAATAAATTGGCTCCCCAAATTTGATGGTGCTGGGACGTCAATTTTGAAAATCCCTTTATTTTGAAATACTTGATATTTGAAATATTTATGTTTCAGATTCTTGGCTTTCAAAATTAAAAGATGTTTACAAATTGGATGGTGTTGGGACTTGAGTTTTGAAAATTATTCTCCCTCACCATGGGCAAATCTTGTAGCCTGCGGAACTCTGGCCTGTTGTCTCGTCGACGCAGTTTGAGGAAGAGGAGCAAGGTGATGACTGCGGCGCTGACTATGAAGGCCGACACCAAGCCAGCCAGCAGGGGATCCAGCGTTGGGGAGTCGTGGACGGCTGAAGTGGGACCACAAAGCACAAGAGACGCGTCTGAGCTTTTCACTTTATAAAAGGTGCACAAAAGTATTCAGTGCCGACATAGTTACAGTTACCGGTACATTCAAGCAATTTCAATTTAAATCAAATTTGACTTGAATTACATTTTACTCCTTTACAATATTCTAATTTTAATTTCAAATATTGTCATTTTAATTTGATTTACAATGAAACAATTTTCATTTAAGCTAGCATTATTTTCATGCAGTTTATAATATCATCGCCCATAGCATAATTGCCTCAGTAATTTTTCAGCATTTTTGGGAGGGAAGAAAAATAAACATTTTCAGAACGCACATTGGTATTTTTTATTGGCTCTTTTTCCTTTTGCTTATTTTTTCACTCATCTGGTTGACGTTTTTCTACTAATATCACTTTTAAAAAAAATTACCAATGTGTGTGCTAAAAATTGAATTTTGCTTGTCTTCCAAAAATACTGACAAATGACTGTAATTATGACTTGATAGTGGATGTTTTAGGAAGCGTACTGTATTAGTTTGGGAAAGTCCCTACTAAAGGTCCATAAACCAAATGCAGAGCCTGCCGCTGCTATCTACACACGTTGCTATGGAGCACTGTTTTGCCAACTCAACGGTTTTCACATCAAGTAAAAACAACCACAGAGGAGCGAGTCATCCCTCCTTCCCTGGCTTATGGAAAAAAGGCAAAGTGCCAAATGTGGACTAATAAAACCACAGCGCCTGGGAAGCAGAAATCATGTTTTTTTTGGGGTTTTTTGCCGAGATGTCCTAAAAAATTCTCTGCCAGGCAGATGGCAAGATAAAATGAATAGAGCGGCACGCTATCCCAATGGATCGAGCACGCCGTTGAGGGTGTCTAAATAATTGAGTGGGTAGATTTAAACGGCTATGGAACACGAGTCCCATGACTGTCTCCAAACAGAGGGAGCAATGTGGACGGCCTGGTGGCGACAGCACTTGTGTGTAGAAGAAGGAGAAAAGAGCTGGCTTGTGTCTAAGCAAACAAAAGAACAGTGTTGCTTTTGTTCTTAGGCCAGTTTAGCCTCTGTCATCATCCAAACAGTGAAAAGCCAAGGACATATTTAGAAAGCACTCGGTGGCTGTTTTGCATTTAGGGCAAGTGGGGAAGTGCCCATGCCAGCTGAGTTTTGGTGAGAAAAGTCGGGTGAACCTACATCTGGACACGCAACCATTCACTGTGACACTTCGCATTCAGACGTGAGGACAATTTAGTCTTCTATTAAAGTGGAAGCCAAGTAAAAAAAAAAAAAAAAAGTTTGAAATACCATGTTCTGTGTCTCTAATACAGGCAGTCTAAACACGGTTTTCTTATTATTATGTTGGTGGTATAAGAATAAAGGCTGAATTAAGCCACCCGTTTTCAACCATCCTACAAGGTTGACATTTTATGCAGCATCGCCCCCTGCTGTCGACTGAAATTGACGTCAAAACTGGGTTTGGTGACGTGACTCACCTTGTTTGCTCCAGTGCACTTTGATGTAAATTTTCGTTGACTGCATGATTGAATATAATCGGCTGATATTAGATCAGATAAAAACTGAAAAAAATTCCACCAATTTTGTGGGCTTTTTTTTTTTTTTTTTTTTTTACACAACACATTACAACAAAAGACAATGCATTCAAATGTCTCCTCCCCAAAAGTTGTCCAAAAAATCGTCCGATACCAAACAAATACTAAACGACAAAGTAGTGTGTAGCAGTTGATTGGGAAAAATGTTTTGGTTTTATTGATTCAATTTTTATTTATGAATCGCTCAGTTAATCACTTATTGGATTTTTATTCTGCCAAATATTGAAATCGGTAATAGCCTAAAAAAAATACCCATATTGGTCGCCCCAACTTTATTCTACTAAACTTGGAAGATAAAGTCAAATTTAGTACTGGACTTACTGTTGCCCTTAACGTTGAGCTGCGACGGGGTGTCTGCATGCAGTTTGGTCTGCGTGGATGTGAGGCTCGATAGGACGACGGTGGTATGCACGGGGGCTTTGCTGGAGGTCCTCTGCGCTGACATGAAAGTTGTCATCTGAGAGGTGGAGGTCTCTCTGGAGGAGGTGGTTGTGAAGCGGGTCATGGTGGGCGTGGTATATTGCTGAGTCGTGATGGGCGTGGGCGTGGTATGTTGCCGAGCCGTGGTGGGCGTGGGCGTGGTAAATTGCCGGGCCGCGGTGGGCGTGGGCGTGGTATGTTGCATAGCTGTGGTGGGCGTGGGATATCGCCGAGTCGTCGTGGGCGTTTTGACCGAGGTGGTGCGAGACAAGGGGGTGGACACGGCAGCTGCCCGGCTCAATAGTGTAGTGGAGACAGCAAGGGAGTCCGGCGGCTGGTGTGAATTTGTGTTGGCCTGGGTTTTCTTTGAAGGGCTGTGAGGAGATGTTGTGTCAGAGGCTTGGATGATGAACGTGGGGGTAACGGAGGGCTTTGATGTCATGACGTCGGTCAGGTTGACGGATCGTTGTGGGATGGATGTCGCTGAGGTTACCAAAGAGAATTGTACTGTATTAGCTCCGCGGTGAAATTAATAGACTGGGTAATTCTTGTACAATCTGTACATCCAGAAAGCATTCGCAGTGCTTTACTTCCCTTTTTTCCAAAATAATTCACTTTTTTTTTTTTTTTTGCTATCAAAATTCAACGCACAACATTTCAAAATGATCGCATGAAAGAGAGTCTTTTTTTAATTTTTGCAACTTAAGTAGATATGAAATAATTAAATGAGGGGGGGACGTGCAGCACTGCAAAAACTTTCCCTATGCACTGCACAATTTCATTTCATTTTAAAATAAGCCTGTCACAAAATGGGAGAAATGAAGCACTATGAATTCTTTCTGGATGCACCGCATCTACAAAAGTATTTCCTTCAACAATCTCCTGTGCCTCTTATAGATGGCGTCCACTCCAACAAATAAATGCCTCCTTCAGGCCCCTTTTTTCCCTTTGAAAAAAAACCTGTATTATTATTATATGTCTCGATTCACATTGTTCACAATGACAAAACATTCATGAACAGCCGGTGAGCCTATTTGTAGTCAGTTGCTGACCAAAACAGAGTAGCAACACTCAGAGAAGGTTGCCGCTATCTGCAGAGCTCGGTGGCGCTGAGTCGTGAAAGCAAACTGTCGTCTGATATAACCTTCAAGTGCCTGGGAATGTGTGTGCGTGTGTGTGTGTGTGTGTGTGTGTGTGTGTGTGTGTGTGTGTGTGTGTGTGTGTGTGTGTGTGTGTGTGTGTGTGTGTGTACCTGTGTGTGTGTGTGTGTGTGTGTACGTGTGTGTCCCTACCATCGCTACTTTTCTCATGTTATGATGAAAGGCCTCACATGTCATAGCTGTAGAATTATTTCTCACTCTCCTCACATTTACATTATTTAACCCTCTGCTTTATGCGGATCCGATAATGACAGTGATGCATCAACGGAGTACTAAGCAAAGGCTGTGAATTCTTACGTATGTACATGCACAATCGTGCCTTGAGACACCAGTTTAGTTTGTTCCGTGACCACACTTGTGACTTAAAATAGTTATTTCTCAAATCATCTTTCCCAACTGAAATGAATTCGATACAAAGTCAAGAATTTAAATGTTTTGGCCACGTTTTGTCTCAATTCAATTGACATTGTGCTTCTCCTTCAGGTGTTGTGTGTGCCCTGGCCATCAGGGGGCAGTATAATACAGGTACAGTACAGAATGCAGCATATATACTATAGGTACAGAACTTCAAGAAGAAATGAGAAAAAAAGTTATTAAAATCTATCAATCTGGAATAGAAAAGGTTACAAATCGTTTTCCAAGACTCTGGGGCTTCAGCAAACCACTGTCAGAGCCATTACCCACAGATAACAGTGGCAAACATTCTCAGGAGTGGTCGACCAGCTAAACCAAGCGTTGCAACGACGACTCATCCAGGAGGTTGCAAAAGAACCTTGAACAACATTCAAAGAACTCCAGACCTCGTTGGTCTCAGTTCAGGTCAGTGTTCACGACTCTACCATAAGACACATTGTTGGTGAAGTGAGTTGAGGTCAATGCTGCCATCATTATGGGGTGTTTCTATACTTTTGAGGGGGAAAAAAAAAGCCTTTTTTCATGTCATGCTCTATCGTTGTCACTATACTTTTCCTCTTTGCCTACGCGGGCCTTACGTTGATGGTACCATCAGCTTATCACCACGTGTCAACCTCCTGGATACAATAACGAGCAAATATAGCCCAGCTAATGATTTCCCGTAGTGAATTGCGTCCATAAATCTCCCTACTTACTTTTCCCTTGGCTTGGCTGTGGCGTCGCAACGGCGACTTTCCAATGTGTCGTCGTATTGTTGCCGGTCGAGGAAGTGGCGTTGGAGCTCTTTGGAGCAATAATGGGTGGCAGATTGCTGGTGAGATCCAGGTCACGTTCTGGTGCTGGTTGTGCAGTATGCTCATTACCTAATGGGAAGCAAGCAGAGCCAAGCTTAATTAATGCTTATTTGTTGTCATAGGCAACCGGCTTGCTAAAATACAGTCCATGCAAGATCCAAAAAGATCAGAATTACAAGTTTGGGGTCCGTGTGGACACAAAAGTTGCACAGTCAGTGAAAGCAGTGAGCAAAGGCAGCAAACAAGCATTTAAAGCCATTATAAAAACCATGCCATGGAATATTTGCAGCTACAACATTGATAATTATTATTCCGTATCCGTGTTTACAATCACTATCAATACACATGATATTTTTGACGCACAATCAACATGACATACAGGACTTTAAAAAAAAAAAGTCTACACGCACCTGTTCATATGCACTGTTTTTGAGATAAATGATGTAAAACAGTTTTCCAACATGAATGTGGTTTATAACCTGTACAACGCAATTGAGGTTTTGTGGGTTTTTGTTTTTGTTTTTTTGAGAAGGGAAGTAAAAACAACTGAAAAACAGTAATGCAGTCGCACAAGTGCGCATATCCTCTTATAACACCATCATGCGTCACTGTAGATACTAGATGTGGTATTCTTTTGTTGATGAGCAGTGTTCAGCCTTCAAAGTTGAACCTTGGCTTCATTAGACCATAACCTACCGTATTTTGTGTTTGGGAAGATTTTTGGAGTCACTATGCTAGTGCTGTCATCCAGATTACTGCTCAGTCAATATGGCAATTAATATGACATTTTCACCTACATTGACTATGAATCCCTTTTTCCTTACCAAGTCACCATCACTATGAAATGATTTATTTTCATCAGCATCATCATAAATCATAAGTCAAACAATCAAGATCAGTTGCTGAGTGAAAAGGGTTGCAGCTGAAGCATTGTTTATAATAATATGCCAATACAAACACATGCAAAAGTACACTATCATCTGAACCAAAGGCATGACTATCTACTTATTGTGTATACATTGACTTGACTTGAACAATAATTTTACTTTCTTAAATGTCCACTGATAAATGATTCCATATTTTCACACCATCAACCGATATGCACCTACTTTTGAAGGTAGCATAAAAGCTAGGTGATTTAAAATCTCCTCTTCCTGTTATACCCGCTCTCTCTATCCTCAAACATTTTCTGAACAGTGCAGGTTAGCAATATGACATACAGTTGTTAACGCCACCACATTAAGTAATCATGTCTTTTTAGGCTTTAATTTGCTTATCGAATGAACGCGGCTTCCCTTTTCCATTGCTCTTGATCAGTTTAACTAGTTTTGTTCCCCTTCTCCTCCTCCTTCCCAACATCCTTTTGAGGCAAACCAGAACGCTGACAGAACGTAATGTCATTAGCGCTGGCTAGCTCATTAGCACAATGCCTTTCATTACCGCAACAATCACTCACACACGCAGCGTTCAGCAGTCGAACTTATTTCCAGCGACCTTGACTACGAAATGTCCACGTTATTACCCAGTCACAGTCATACCAATATGAGATATTTTTAGCTTCATTTACAAAGAATTCTTTATGGGATTGCTCAGTTCCTAAACATTGAATGTGAATGTATTAGTCCTAAATGTTAAATACAACTGATTAGTTTCCATACCATGAGACTTTGTTAACCACTGCTTAGTCATAATTAGAGGTGGGTAAAGTAGGCAATAACTGTATTCAAATAAGAAGAATGTTAATTAAAGGTAATATGACTCAAGCAACCCCCCCCCAAAAAAAACAGTCTTCCAAATAATTACTTGAACAAGAGTAAGTATTCAGAAAAATCAGGTTTTCATAGTAATAACAAGAACAATCATTGAATATGTAATATAGTCATATATTTTGTAATATGTAGGAATTAATTACGGGTTAGGTTGAGCATCAGGATAGGCGGATTTGTTTTTTTTTCCGAAAGCCATTAAATTCTGATTAAAATGTTTTTGAGCAGTGTTATCAATGATTACAATATTGATTTTAAAAATAGGGATGATCACCTTTGCCATAACCATGAAGAAAAATATTCAAGTAAAAAATAAAAGTATGCTTCATCAAGACTACTCTGACATGTACAATTTATTCAAAACGTTACTACAGAATTTGCAATGGAATAAATGTAACGTGTTACAACCTAAACGTCCATGCAAATAGACAGAGGAGCCAAGCTGTACAATACCGGCCTTGTGCAGCAACCTGACTCAAATACTCTCTGAGACTTTTGAGTTTTTGTATATGTTATGCTCCATGCATGTGTGCAGAGTGGGGTCAACGAGTACAGAGAACCACTGTTACACTCGCGCTGCAAGTTCGAGATGGTCTACACGAGACTCGACATGTAGTAACCCGCTCCTGCAATGCTCAAAGCAGGAAGGTTGTCCTACCATCTTCAGTACTTTGCTTACCGTCAGGAAATGTACAGGCAATGTGTGTTTTTGTTTTCTTCTTGACTCTCTTAACCATCATACATGTGTAAACACAAGTCCCATCAATCCATTTGCCATACCTTTATCCTCATTCATTTTACAGTGGAAGCTGGAGCTGATCACAGCTGACTTTGGCGTAGCTAGCATGTAGCAGTCGCTAGTTTCATTTAGTGCTCTTTGTCAAACATCACACACAGATGGACCCAATTTGATGACATTTAAGCCAACAATTTCCTCTAAATTGTGAGTCAGGCTCAAACGTTTTAAAGCTTTAATCACCCACATAT
>CAAKHF010010311.1:40604-53709 GCA_901007745.1 Hippocampus kuda | reverse complement strand
CATGTGCCAACTCATATAGATTATTTTTCATGTTTCACACACACACACACACACACACACACACACACACACGCACACAAGTTGTTTTTTTTTATCACATGATCACACGGTCTTGGTGAATGAAGCGTTGTTGGCAACTTGGAATTGATTCCCATGATTGGTAGACAGGGATAATGCAATTTGGAAACCCCGGCCAGGCCTCTGCTTCCAAAACAGGTTCAAACTCATCTAACCTTTAAAGCTGCATGCAATGTGTAACTTTGTTATTGTTTTTTTTAAGTCATTTTCACCCAAGCCAATACTTGGGGAGATGACACAATGCTGATTAATATGTCAAGTCAAGTCAAGTCAAGCTTTGTTTGTCAAATATGGTTTATGTGCAACATACAGCACAGATGAAATTAATTTCGTCTCTCAACCACGGCACAAACATGCAGTGCATTGAAACACACGCAGCTAAAAATAAGGGCAGCAAAACTGAATTGCATAAAAAGACATTAAGACATAAATATAAACAAATAAAACAATAAATAGCAATCAACAGACAACCAAGGGCACTTTTGATTGTTGCAGGTTAAATTTAGGTAGTGCATTGTTTAAGTGCTTAAATGATTAAGCCTATCAGCTCCTCAAACAAATGTAAAGAAATGTATACACACACACACACACACATATATATATATATATATATATATATATATATATATATATATATATATATATATATATATATATATATATATATATATATATATATATATATATATATATATACATTTCTTAAAGTACAAAATAACCATTGGGTTTAAATTTAACATAGTGTAAGCATATTATGCGATTGAGTAGAATAAATAAATACATTTAAGAACAATTAAGTTCACACCTGTTATTAATTTATTTACTCTCACTACAGTATGTGTTGGGGATACAGTTTCATTGACAGTGTTATGGTGGAGAATAAGAAGAATGTAACGAGGCTCGAGGTACTCAATTAATGATCACACCACCGCACTTTTTGCTTTTCAAATGTTTCGCAGAGTGTTGGTTGTTTGGAAGAGCAAGAGGTTGGTTTCTTAACCTCCGTTGTCTTGTGAAAATTCTCATGCTGTCTTTTTGTGATGCCGCTTCAATGCGGGATGAAGTTGGTCACGTTACACTTCACCAGTTTCGCTCTACCGCAGGAAATTTGTGTATCACAAAATTATGCACTCAGAGGCAACGCCTTTTTTGGACTTTCGTGACAAGTACTGCCACACGGCTGACATAACTCCTCCTCCTTGCTAATATATTAGCTACGGAGCACATGCCCTGGTTGTGAATCATGTGGGCTTGGATGCACGATCCGGGCGCTGCCCAATATTAGTACTGGAATCTCAGTATTGGAGTGCATAGATAAGAGATTTTGGATGCAATCCGGTACTGTATACAGTAATCCATAATTTTTTTGGCCGACCAATATGTGATATATCAGATTTGGACAGTCCTATGAGTAAACTAATCTAGTTAATTTAAAACAGTTCAAGGCGAGAGATCATGTTGGTTTAAGTGACATTTAGATTGATGGGGGCTTTACGCGTTATTATCAGTCCCGTTTTGCTCAAAATGCCCCTGTCGTTCATATGCATTTTCCAGAAAATACTTTCTTCTGGCATCTGATCGGCAACAGCGGCCTTGTTTTTAGGGACTATTGTGCCACTTGTTTATTTGCCTGGGTTCCAGGATAATTGTGTAACTATTTTGTTCTAAACTGGTGTGGGAAAATGTGTTTGGAAAAATATCCATTTAAGTGTGGACGTAGCCAAAATTACATAAATGCTGACCCTTTGGGAACAAAAGGTCATGGTTCTGTTTGTTTGCACTCTGAGTAAGAAGGAATGGAAGTTGTTTCCTCCAGCACCGCACCTATTCATCATCATCATTACCTGCCTACTTAAGGACTGCAATTCCGATCACTTGTAGTCAGATTGCTATGCTACTGTAATGTCATTTCAATTGCTTTAATATCGTTTTGTTTCTTGTAGTGGTGTGTTATATTTCCTGGTGGTTTGTTGCAACTTTTGAGTATTGGCGGTGCACAGTCTGCAACCGCCACCCCTCTCTGTTCCGTCTGGCGGGTGGCGCACGTCCTACGGGCCGCTTACGTTCTACGGGCACCACCCGTTTCTTTTCCGGCGGTGCACGTTCTGCGGCCACCATCCATTCCTGCTTTGGTGCCGAACGAGGTGCGCCGCCGCCCATCCCAGTTCTGGCGCCGCACGTCCTGTGGCCGCCGCTCGTTGACTTTTGGACGTCTGGACATCCGTTGAGGCGGGGATACTGTCATGGTTCTGTTTGTTTGTTCTCTAAGTCGGCAGGATCTGAGTGTGTTTCCTCCAGCGCCGCACCTGTTCGTCATCATCATTACCTGTCTGCTGTAGGAGAGCCACACCGACCGACCACTTGCGGTCAGATCATTGTGTAACTGTCATGTTGTTTAGTTTCTTGTAGTGGTGCGTTTTATTTCCTGGTGTTTTGTTGTTACTTTGACTTTTTGGTCTTTTCAGGACTTAGTTGTTTAGTTGTTGCTTTTGATTTAGTTTTTCCGGAACTCCCCGGCAAGTGTTTTTGTTTGTAAATGTTGTTCAGTACACCTCGCCTCCCCTGCTTTTGCACAAAACATGACAAAAAAAAAAGACAAAAAAGGCAAAGACAACTAGAAGAAACATAACGTGAGTCAGCAGCATCACCCTCACAGCAATTCACTTTAAACCAACGAACATCTGATCTTCTGCTCTCAAACTAACCTGTAGCTGTAAACCCATCATGAAGGTTGTTCACGCATGTACACACAGTTCATAATTTAAAGGACACCACTTTTTTCCATGTTGTTATCTCATCATTTTACTGTGCTGCAATGTTTGCGCAAGCACTGCACACAATATTCAATTTGAGCATAGAATATGTGGATCACCAAATTATTGACAAAGATTGGATATTCTTATTAGAACCAGTGATTTGAGATCAATCGTACAGATTGTTCACATGGCACGTAAAGTACAGACCATCATTTAGCTTTGGAGACTGATATTTCGGATTGCTCATTTTGTTTTGAAAAATAAAAGCTGGCTAACTGGTATTATGCAGCCCCGATAAAATTTGGATTGAAGACAGAATATGGTGAACATTTGCTGAACAGGAACAGCAATATTGGTCAAAGTAGGGGAGGGGGAACATTCTCTGAGTAGCTAATCCACCAAACTTTTGTTCAGGTTCCGAGTCTGAGTTCAGACAGGCTTCAGTGCTTGGCATGGCGACGGGACGGATTGCAAAAGGCTGAGGTAATTGGATTGGAATACGGCATTGAGTGTCAGACAACAAAGGATATCCATCTCCCTCGTGGTTGTTCAGCTCTTTTGTTGGCGGCTGGAATGCATTTGCTCATTCACACTCCTCTTCCAAGCACAGCGAGGCCAGAAGGACGAGAGTAGGCCACCAGGACGGGATCCGTCTGGTGGTCTCTCCTGCGTGGCCCGGGCCACAGTGCCTGTGTGAGGATGCGTGAACCAGCGATCCCCCGCACCCCGCCATCCCAAAGCCCAGGGGTCATTTGTGTGATCATTACCATAATCACATTAAGGCTGCAGGAGATTAGCACCATGGCCTCAGAGGAGACACCCTGCTCTCAACCATGCTTAACAGGACACCGAAAACACTGCTTGGCTACCATATTGGAAGTAGATGGAAACCCCCCCCCACCCCCCCTCCCAAAAAAAAACAATAAAAAAGTAGCAAGTTAATTTTAATAATCTGGATTTTTTTTTTAAATATTGCTTTTTCACATCTGTGCCATTTTTAAATCACTCCAATTTTTTCCTTGATAGAGTTTTTTTCCACATTGATCTCCAAAAATATAACATAATATTCTACATAATATACACAAAATATAACAACAAATATAACAATATAAGCATTACCTCCGGGCAGGTCATGGGACCGTAACACACATGCGGACACACATTCTAGACTTAAATTTGCCTTTTGCCGTCAAGGGGGGGTGGAATGGGCGGGGGGAAATGGGGGGGGGGAATCCCCCCCGGGTTAAAAACTTCTCCAATTAACCCTAATTACCTAGACGGAGTGTTTCAATGAGGCCTGTAACCTGAGATGTCTATCATCTCAGGCGGGCGGTGAGGAAGCGATACCTTTCATCTTGAAGTTCAACCACAGGAAATGTGGCATTTAGATATTGACAGCAGTGATTTAAAATGATGGAATGAGCTGCCTTTTGAATTCACATAGGTTTCACTCAACCTATGCTATGACCATTTTTTTTTAATTGTTCAATTCTTGCAAATCATTGTGAATGACAAGATTTTTGCCATATCATGTTGTTTTAGATATTTGTCGCATCACATTGATAAGTGTTATGTAGATTAAATCTGAAAATGATCATTTGGGTAAAATCATATTTTAAACCTGCAGTATCAAATTTGATACAGATGATTTAATGTAATATAAAGAATGAGATACATAATGAAAATGAATGTATCAAATATGATACAAATGGCATTGTTTAGTGTCGTTCTTGTTTTTTGTTCAGTTGTTTCTCCACCCCCCCCCCCACACAAATATTTTTGTATGTTTAAGCGATATGGTATCATTTCAAGAAAAAGGCTTCAGTGCTTTAGTGCGCACATTATTCACACAATAATGTGGTTCTGGAGATGGTTTGGAGGTTCTGTGGGAGAAATGTACAAAGGAGATGTGTGACTCCCTCCGAGAGAGCAGTAAAGTGTGATGGTGAAACTCGACATGGTTACTGATTGATACAGTCCAGCATAGCTCCCAACTGCGTTTCCGGGATTTTTTTGTGACCCATTGACTGACCTGTGTAATTGCCTCACACAAATCACTAACCACAGAGTGAGAGGGGGGTTCCCATCTTCTTGTCTGCACAGCCCTCGCCAAAAGATACACCTGGCCACAATCGCCCTTCTACAAAAGGGCTTCCAGGAAAATATAAAGAGGCATGAATATCTTTTGCCAATTGTTTTTCGACTGAACAATGGCAAATGCCTCCAATTTTGTGCTGTAAAAGATATTCCATGATGTTTGGACTGTGGAACAAGCAATGAACATTCGCACCCAGCTTGTTTTTCCCTTTCCAAGAAGAACTTGTGCAAGAATTAAGTAGGCGTTTTGATTATTTCATTCATGGAATTCAGTGCATTAACTCCAAGGATTGAAGTACACAAACAGATGACAAAGAAAATCTTCATTTGTCAGAAAAAAACATTTACACACACTGGCCTTGATGCTGATTGCTTTTGCATTTCATTTTGGTTACGAAGGATTATTAGCGCCACCCTGAAAAAAAAAACACGAGATAGAAGATCAAAGTTGTAATCTTATGAAAGTAAAATAATACATTACAGAAAAGTTGATTATTTTATAGATTTATATAATAACTAAATGAGAATGAAATTAAATACACGTTATATTGGCACACCAGTATCAGATTATTATCACTATTAGGACCTTGAAGCAATTGTGTACCGGTAAATTATATGTTTTGTGTCTGATCTGGCACTGTGCAGCTTCCAACAGCCCACACTATACGGATCATTATACAAAACAACTTGGTCGCTGATGGTGTAGTGCAGGGGTGCCCAAACCTTTTGGATCGAAGATCTACTTTTCGATCAACTAACCTCCTGGGATCTATCTACCCTTACCGGCACGCGCGCGCGCGCACACACACACACACACACACACACACACACACACACACACACACACACGCACACACACACGCACGCCATGATGAGAAACAGCCTGAAACTGAGGCATGCGACGCACTTTTGCAGCCTGTTAACTATCGTAGCTCACACGTACAGTTTTATAGTGCTTACCTGGGCCCTCCTAGATTCCTATTCTTTGCCCGTGTCCTCGGTGAATTGTACACGAAGCAAACTCTGAATGACAATAATGATGATAAAAGCTCTGATCACAAGCTGCTAACAACTTCCGGTGACGTAATCACGCGCCACCGTAAATTCAAGATTTATCTGCTTTATTTTATTTTTTAAATATTTTTTTGGGTGAAAATGAGACTGATAAGATGATTAGGGTGCAGTGTACATTAACACAAAAAAATATATTACTAACATGTACAAAGACACACAAATGGTTGTTTGTTTTTTTTCTCCTCGACACTCCTCGGATCCACATGGGACCTGTCTTAGATCTACCGGTAGATCAGGATCGACCTAATGGGCACCCCTGGTGTAGTGGGACACCCGCCTGACTTGTGAGCGGGCAGCTTGGGATCGATTCCCACTCAGTGACGGTGTGGATGTGCGTGTGAATGGATGGTTGTCTCTGTATGTGCCCTGCGACTGACTGGCGACCAGTTCAGGGTGTAGTCTGAGGTTAGCTGGGATAGGCTCCAGCACCCAACATGTGCCTTTTCAGGATAACCGGTATTGAAAGTGGTGGTGGTGTTGGTAATTATCCGTCTGCCTAAAAATATGAACATTTTAGCCTCCAAGAACTCCACTTTGAACTTGAGTAAAAAAAAAAAAAACGGTTTTCAATTTAATCTCTGGCCTATTGTCCTGTTTCTTGAGAATAAATAAAGACAATTTCTTGTGGCTAAAAGTGCCTTAGGGCCGCCTGGTGGTCAAGTGGTTTGCGCGTCGACCTCACGCAGAAGTGACGCGTTCGATCGCGGCTCCAGCCTTCCTGTGTGGAGTTTGCATGTTCTTGCCGTGCCTGTGTGGGTTTTCTCTGGTTTCCTCCCACATTCCAAAAACGTGCATGGCAGGCTGATTGAACACTCCAAATTGTCCCTAGGCTTGAGCGTGATCGTGGATGGTTGTTCATCTCTGTATGCCCTGTGATTGGCTGACAACCGGTTCAGGGTGTCCCCCGCCTACTGCCCGAAGACAGCTGGGATAGGCACCCCCCCCCCCCCCCCGCAACCCTTGTGAGGATAAAGCGGTTCGGATAAATGGATAAATGTGCCTATACTATGTTATATAATGCAGATGATTTATTGTGCCAAGTGATACTGTTGGGTAATACCTGAAATTGTACATGTTCTTGCTCTGATTTTAAAAAAATGGTCAGGAGTTACCCACCAGTTACTCAGTACCTGAGTAATTTTTTCAGTGAGTACGCTTACATTAGTTATTTGGAGGATAACTCTTTACTTTTATGTAAGTTATGATATTAACTAACAGTAGTCTTGAGTACATTTTGGCTGCTGCGCGCACTTCTGATGTATTAAAACGCATCATTGTGGCGGGGTGTTGGTTTCCAAAAGCCAACCTTGGCGGTTTGCAAGCTCGGTCGTCGTTAAAGGCGATGGGCGGGGCTTGCATGTTGCTCATGAATATGTTGAGAGTGGAGGAAGGCCGTGTTGTGTTATGCACACACACACACACGCACGCACGCACGCACTCAGACACTCCCTCTCGGTTGAACTTGTGCAGGCTGCCTCGCTCCTCTCACCACCTTTCAGTCAAGTCAGTCAGTGCGTCAGTCGGGCAGTCAGCAAACGCGCACCGCTGCATGGCTTGTATTTGCGCCAACTTTCCTCACTAACAAGTGGAATCTTGTCTCATCCGACGAGGAAGGACAAATCGCGGGACACGACGAGGGAAGAGGAATCCGGTGCTCGGCTTGAATCGTGACGTGTTTCTGGCGTGTCGTGCATGTTTAAATCGGAGCGCCGTGGTGCCGAGTGTCGGCCAGACGAATAGTTCGAGCAGCAGCGGCCACCTTAGTCCGCAGGCATGACTGGGAGACGGGTCGCCGTCCTTGCTGCCTTTTTACTCCCTTTTCTCCTAAAGGTACGTAATGGCAGTGTGGAGCTCCTTGTTTTGGTGGGGAGGCATGTATGCATGGGGAAGGGTCACGCGGTTCAAGCTGCGTTCATTATACTTCGATTGTCGTTTTTATGTTGCTATGCTAACATAACATGCAGCGTGCAGGGGGGGGGGGGAAAGTTGAAAAACAACATGGTACCTTTTGAGTGTTTTTTTTTTTCTCGCACTTCCCTAATATGGCGCTGCTCTGTTGTCAACAGGTGTCAGATGGATCGGGACAGTTCGAGTTGCAAATCTTGTCCACTCACAACGCGAACGGAGAGTTGTTGAGCGGCGCGTGCTGCCGCGGCACACGGAGCACGGCGGACACCAAATGCACACGGGGAGAGTGTCGTACCTTTTTTAAAGTTTGCCTCAAGGAATACCAGTCGAGGGTCTTGGCGGCGGGGCTGTGCAGTTTCGGAATGGGATCTACGCCTGTCCTCGGAGGGAATACCTTTTCTTTTAGGAGCTCGGTCAGGAATGACAAGGCCAGGATAGTTTTGCCCTTCAGCTTCGCCTGGCCGGTGAGTTGAAGGGGGAAATAAACTATGGCGGGTGGGGGGTGTATTGTTTACAAGGCAATTGTCTATAATTACTGTCTGTCAATCACTTGCTTCTCAAGAAAGCACACCAATGTGAGTGTGGTGAGGAAGGACCCCCTGGTCCCATTATTTGCAGCAATTAACCAGGTGCAGCGGTATTTTTCTCCAGGCCTGAGGCTGACAGCGTGCTGCATCGAGGATCATTTTAGATCACCATAAATTATTATTTCAGACTAATGGCGTTGGGTCTTCAAAGTGCCGACATGCTCTCAGAGTTCTTCTTTGACTTGATTTTAAGGATGAATAAAGGTGTCGTAATTTAGGGCTGCTTCTGAGGCAGTTTTGTTTTCTTGCAAAAAAAAAAAAAAATGCAATGATGAGGCTTAGAAGCAGTGCCATCGCCAGATCTCACGTCGTTTTATAAGATGCTCTGATAGTGCTTAAATGTTGTGTCTCAGCCTTTGAGCCAAGGCACGTATTTGCATTCGAAGAAGTCCCAGACACACCACCTAACAAAAATGTCGTTAAAAGTCGATACACGGGTTATGTATTCTGCCATCTAGTGGGAGAGAATGTAAGCGTTTTCTCTGTCACGGTATGTCACTGGCATAGATAGTTGAAATCAATTTCAGACCAAATAAGTGGAGTTGGATAATTCCCCGCCGAGCACATGCCGATCGGAAATCACTGCTGTGACGTATTCACTTATAGTCCCGAACAAGAATGAAAAAAAAATAAATAAAAAATCTGCCGGTTGCTATCATATACTGCAATATGTAACCAGCACTTTCTTTGTCTGGTATTTTGGCCGCAGGATAGCATTTCTCAGCAATCACATGCAATTTGTAGTTAAAAGAACAACATTGGTTTTCCAGTGCCGTGTCGATCCTCTGCCTCCCTGGAAGCTGGTCATGTTCAAAACAGTAAAACCTCAATTCCTGGTTTCCTCAAGTGTCAGCTCTTTCTCACAGTTCGGCCTGTGGGAATGTTGTAGCTTTGTGCAAGATGATTTGCCATGCTGGAGTGCATTTGAATGTTGACTGCACAGACTGACTGGCCCCACAGCTTGGCCCGCAAACAACTGAAGACGCACGCACACACATTCACACACGGCCTGATGGGTGAAAGGACCAGTGGATCTGCGTATGTGTCCAATTACATCAAAACTATTTTTGTCGCAATCAAAGTGTTTTTTTTTTTTTGTTTTGTTTTTTGGCATGTTGAGTACCGCTCATGTCATTGGCACACGAAGAGCCAATTGTGAGTGAAATGGAAGACTGCGTGGTCAAATGCTTTTTTCTTTAATGCCTGTTTCAGCAGCAAGTTATTACTTGAAGGCAGAAAGAGAAACATTTTCTCTGACCTAATAGTCAGTTAAACAATTGCTCTCAGCAGGGTTACGTGCTATTCAATATCTCTCAGTGCATTACACATTTTTTTTCCCAATCCTTTCGCCTTCGCTTTAGTCTAGTACCCTTTGACTGAATTTGGCAGATAGATGACACAAGCTAACCACCAAGTACTAAAACCACCAAGTGACTTATCTTCAAGTTGAATCTACCTCTTGAGCTTGAGGAAGCCGTCCTGCTTTTTTTTTTCCTTCCAGATTGTTCTTCATGAAATTCTAGGCTGATAGATTTCACATTCATCGTTTATGTTCATTGGGATAAGTATGGCTGATGAAAAACAACATGAAAGTGGTTGATGGTCGATTTTAGTGGCCTTAGTGACATTTCTTTTTTTCCAAGTGGGGAATCCTGGGGGTAAAAAGACAAATGTCTGTCTCTGTTTAGGCTCCTTTTATGGGAACACCGATGTAACGGGCATCTTAGTGCCAGATTAGTATTGTATTCGAGATTCTTATTCAATTGGAGGAGCATTGAAATGCGTGCGAACAAAGGCAACAGTCCGAGCGATCGTTTTGGTTCTGTCTTCAAATCGAGGCCATAAATGGTTTGAATTCCAGCGCCCTTCCTGTCCGAATGAAGCGCTTTTGGGACTAGATGCATTTTTCTGGAGGAACCATTCAAAAGATAAGCGAGAGTGGTAGCTTCTCTCATCCATCACTTGAAAAAATGCTTTCCCCCAGTGCACATCAACAGTTGGCAGCCGAGGTATGATATCACACTTTTCATCAGTTGATTGGCTGCTGTGAACGGATAGCAGTGTGGTGCGGTCTGGTTGTAGGGAACCTCGGGTTCATGAAGTCTGCCCCTCCACCCTCTTCGTTTTCTCACAGAGCCGCCTGAAGTTGGCCTCTTGTCCGAGCAGGGTCTTTGTTTAAGTCACGCTCGGTTGGACCTCAGGCATTTCATCACTTTAACCTTGCCACCCACAGCAACTGCTGCACTTAATGAGGCTGCACACATGTGCTTAGATCAGGTAGGGTGAGAGCCAAGCATCCAGCTGCATGCCATCGGCCGGACGTCTTTCAACGAGAGTTGCCGTGCTGCCCGGTGTTGATTCGAGCGTTTTACGCCGCACCTTCATTCAGCGTGTGAGCCCAGCCAGCCGGACCCTCGCTGTGTGTATGGCTGGGGGGGGACAATGGTGTGCCCTGGGTGACTACAGTGAGGATTACTGAGCACAATGGCAGCAGTGCAGTTCTAATGCCAGTGCAGGACAAGCAACAGGAAGCAGTTGTAGTGGACTCAGCAGTGATGGTGTCGGCTCCCATGCGAACTGGAACCTTGGCTCTCAAATCTCTTCGGCACGTTGGTCCATATATCATTACAGTAAAGAAGACCTTTTAAATTGGGTTAGATGAGTGCAGGTGTTCAAATGGTCGGTTTGAAAGGCTTTACCTACATTTAGGTAGTCCCTGCTCGGGTCAAACATTAGTGTACCGTACCTCCAATTTATTCTCTGCCAAGAATCATTGAGGGGATTGATATGCTCATCCCTAGTTTGGATGTTACCCAAATAATCCGATACGTTGCCACGACACTTTGTGGAATAAACATGAGAGTTTAGTGCAAACATAGGATATTTTTCATTCATCCACGAGAGAGCTTGGAAGACAAGATTGCAAAGCTGTTCAGCGGGCTTTATTGCGCAATCATGCTTTTAGTTATAGCGCCATTTTCTGCTGTATCACAATGTCTCTCAGTCTTGTTTTGGCATTTCAGTGATTGATGAAGTGGGACTAGTCAGTCAATAATGGGCTCAACCTTGAGGGTGACCACCTCTGGCAGTGGGGGGGGCTAATGATATGTTTGTTTTCTATAGGCTGCTCTGATGTGGTGCTCAAGTGCAAATGGCTTAAGTATAAGAGCAAAATCTTTCTTTTCGCCGGGCCGTTTTTATAGCGCGCTTGCGGTGTTGTGACAGTGACATCATCGTCGCTTTACAGGGTGGCTTGAAACTGCATGGAAACATGCATAGAAAACAACATCTTTAATTGGGTTCAGCTGTTTTTGTTTCCCTATAAGCCGAGTGACCCTCAAAGAGGACCAAGGGCCACGCCGCTTGTTTTGCTTCAATCGTTTGTATGGCTTTCATTCCTGCTCCTGGGTTCAGGGCTGGATGGCCTTTGGAGTCCCTTGTGCAACATTTTTGTTTTCATTGGCACAAGGAGAGATTCTTCATTCTCCCGTGCCAGTTGACATACCTTGGCAAGATGTGTCGTAAGCTGCTGATTGGACAACATTGCCTTCCTCCCAAGTCCTTGTTGTGATGAAAATCTCTTTGCAAACAACACATTCCTTCCCGCCAGGCCATCAGCGCCATCGTCGGCTTAGTGGGCGATTCTCGGAGTTGCCTTATTGTGACTGAGCCTGAAATGTAATGTGTGTTACTCAGTGGCCTCTATCAGTGGTTTGATCTCAGGTCGATGCTCCCGAAGTGATCAACTCAGGAAAACTGGTAGAGGAGGTCAACATGTCTTTGTCACAACTGATTGCACTTCCAATGAGGCCGTACTTGTTTAATCTGTTGTGCCTTGCCTTTATTTTGTCATTTAGATGTCAATAAACTACCTTGGGAGGGTACATCAGCGAGTTCCAAGAACAGCATTGGTGTTTAGGAAAAATTTCCCTTCTTGGTGCGACCAGTGTTATTTTTGTGATTTGAACTGGAGTGTTCTTGGCTGCTTATGGTATGTAACTTGTGGCTGTTTGGCCAGAAAAGATAACATGGCCACACTCACTCACTTTGCTTGAGAAGCGTGCACGCTGCGGTTCAAAGACAAGCTGGGAGTCAGCTGGGAGTCTGGGAAAAGTGAACCTGGCAATGGCAGACAAGCTGATAACGGCCTCGAGGTTATGGTGTGATGGAGTAAGGGCCTGGTCCCTATCTTGCTTTCAACAAGCGTTTATTTGGTCTGGAACCACATTAATGGCAAAGCTACTTAAGATAAATTTACTGCTGACGTTGTTCACACTGAACCTTGCTCGTGTTTGTATCCACATTATCATTGCTGTCCAATGGAAAGTATCTCCAGGAAAGAAAAAAAAAAAATCACAATTTGTGAATTTGGCTGAAAACGTTCAAACAAACAACTCATTTTTTTTTTTTTAGACATGCTTTTAATTGGACTGCACAGATGCGAGTACAACTGTAGTTATTTTACAAACGAAATTCAGAATTCTGAAAAGAGAACAAATCAGTTGTCGAGGTAAAAAGCATGCATGTCCGTCGTTTTTGCGGAGAAGTCTGCTTTTCATTGGACAGCGCAGACCTATAAAGCTGTATATCAAATAAAAAAAAAAC
>CAAKHF010010311.1:12530-30561 GCA_901007745.1 Hippocampus kuda | reverse complement strand
TCACAAGGGTGGCGGTGGGTGCTGGAGCCCATCCCAGCTGTCTTTGGGCAGTAGGCAGGGCACACCCTGAAACGGTTGCCAGCCAATCGCAGGGCACACATAGACGAACAACCATTCACACTCACACCTAGGGACAATTTAGAGTGTTCCATTGGCCTGCCATGTATGTTTTGGGAATATGAGAGGAAACCGCAGTACCCGGAGCATAACCACGCAGGCACGGGCAGAATATGCAAACTCCAGATTGGAAGGCCGGAGTTTTTGTGTAATTCTGCTAGCAAACAAGCAACGGCAATGAAACTATTTGTTCCCTGGTGAAGTGGATGGATGATTTAATCTCATGTAGCTGTGAGAGGTTTGCGCTGACTTCAGAACTGAGGCGCTTAGAGTGTACAATCAGATAACTGTGAGTTTGCAGTAATCTGTGTCCAATTCTGCACAAGTGCCTTCCCCTCAAAACAAAACAAAACAAAACAAAACAAAAAATCCGGTCATGCACAGTGTGGTCGCTTTCCCGTGCCCTTTCGAAGCAGACGGTAATGCTAATGTTCAGCTGCTGCAAACCCTTACCATGGAGATGATGGTTCTTTGCTCATTAAAAGCGAGCCTTGCAGGGTGCTGACAGCTTAACTGCAGACATGTCAGGAAACGGTGCCCTCCGCGGCCGGAGGTGTGCAGCGGAGGAGGCGCTGTCGACATGTTGGAGCGGAGAGGATGTCCTCTTCCCTCCTCGTCCACTGATCAGCTTGATTGCCTCGCCTTCCCCTGAGTAAATCATTCATTTGAGATTCTTGCTCATCCCAAACTTGCTCATAATGAAGTAACTCGGGCAGATGCCCCCCTCCCAACGCTCCCGTCCCCACTTTTTTTTTCCCCTCCACTCTCCCACAACCCCCACACCCTCCGCTTTGTTCTCCCTCCCACTCAGGAAATGATTGGCGGCTAGTCATTGCGAAGTCACAGTGCGCTGGTCAGGTTAATTTAGCATGAAAGATGATTTCCTGGCAGTGAACCCCCCCAAGTCGGGCGGTTAATGAGTGTGAGATTTGCAGCGAGAGTTTGTGATTAGTGAAGGTGTTTTTGGACAGGAGAGTCACTGGCAAGAACTATGCAAATGATTGTCCGTCTGATGTTTTGAATTTGCATGGTCCCATTCAAAGCGATGTAATTACAGAAAAGAAAAGCTAAATTGGAGGTGGGGCGGAATGAGTCAGACGGGTGTATTTCGCTCGTGTGAGAATGTATAACCTGTTCTTTTGCTTTCTAGCGGAGCATGCCTGTTTGTCCAATCCCTGCTCAAATGGCGGAAGATGCTCAGAAACCAGTCACGGTTATGAATGTTTTTGTGTACCGGGCTGGAGCGGCCCTTCCTGCACTCTCAGTGAGTAAAACTTGCACTTGTAGCACTCATAAAATAATATGATACATAGCCAGAGGTTTTGGGACTCGTTGCACATAAAGCATGTGAAATTGGGGAAAAAAAAAATATCGAGCGGATCATCCGAATTTGTCGCTATAGTGACTTCCACTCTCTTGGGAAGAGTGTGACGGATTGCCCATTGTTGAGGTTGGAGGTCACTGATGTTGAGCGTGAGGGCCAGGATCACAATGTCTTTTGTACAGTAGTTGACAACGTATCTTTGCAAAATGCATTACGATTCAGGCGGGACGTGTGATAAACTCTGACTTGGTGTTTGTGCCAAGACTTTGGTTCAAGTGGTCTCCCTTGTTATATAACTTGGCTGGGCTTCTCCCATGCAGACATTGATGACTGCTCTCCAAACCCTTGTAATCACGGAGGGACCTGCCAAGATCTGGTCAACAGCTACAAGTGTCTTTGTCCCTCGCAGTGGACCGGGAAGACATGTTTGATAGGTGAGCCTCCCCCCCATCAACTCTTTTACTTGACTGTGCCACGACATTGCTTTCAACGGCACATGCACATACCAACCCAACGTCCTCTTTCTCCCCTCCCCAACCCCTCATTAGATGCCAACGAATGTGACGCCAAGCCCTGCTTGAATGCCAACTCGTGCCGCAATCTGATTGGCGGATACTTCTGCGAATGCATCCCTGGTTGGACGGGGCAGAACTGTGACATCAGTAAGTTGACAGCTGTCAGCTGCAGCTGTGGACCCCGCCGACAGCCATGCCTTTTTTTTTTTTTTCCTTTTTTTTTTCGTTCTGGTCTTGCCACAGTGGCTGTGGACATCTCCTGCCTTGTTCTAATGAAAAAGCAAAACAGCAACACAAATGGATTGGTCCTTGCAGCCGAAACGAAGCTGTGGTATCAATCTCGGGCCCTTCTGTGGTTCTAAATCAATCCCAGAACTAGTTTCGCTTGGCTACAGAACCAGATTGCTCAACACTCTGTGCTCTCTGCGCCGGTTGTGCGGCCACGTTGCACTTCCTCACCCCAACCGTTCCACAGTATCCTGAACTCCTTTTCACTTCATTCAACGATGGTCGATATAACTCTGCAAATGTTGTCGTTTTCCCACATAGATATCAACGATTGCATGGACCAGTGCCAAAACGGGGGAATCTGCAAGGTAAGCGGGAAAAAAAACATCTTGAGAGTTGCCATCTTGATCGTGAAACTTTCTAATAACTCAATATGAAAGTGTTAGATGTGCAGGAGGGGCTCACATAAATGGTGTTGCATTTACACCCCCCCCCACCAGTTCTAGGCGGGTTTGCTTATGGGCAATTTATCAGAGGTTTGGAACTGAGACTGGTCACTAAAATCCGTTAGTTTTTTTTTTTTTTTAGTGTACGTGTCTCAAACACATTTTTTGTGTGGCCCACGAAAGCTTAAGTGATTTGTTACTTTTAATGTGGAAGAAAATCTCTGTACTGCATTGCCATTCACTCACCCTATACAGATATTTTCTCATTCATTTTTTTCCCCACTGCCAAATCCCTCATTTACTGTAGCTGAACAATAGTCATCATATTTCTAGTGACTTCTGTTCAAAATATAAAGATGAATTAAATTATTTACATATTTTATATATATATATATATATATATATATATATATATATATATATATATATATATATATATATATATATATATATATATATATATATATATATATATATATATATAGAATACACACATATATACATGTAGGCAGCCATATGGAATCTGATTTTCACAGTCATAACCGATCTCTGCTCGATTCAAACTCATGAATTCAACCTGACAAAGTACTCAAAGCTGGCGTTTGTGTAATGTTTCTTCAACCAGGACTTGGTGAATGGCTATCGCTGTGTGTGTCCCCCCGGCTTCGCCGGCGATCACTGCGAGCGGGACATCGACGAGTGCTCAAGCTCGCCGTGTCTGAATGGCGGGCGCTGCCAGGACGATGTTAACGGCTTCCAGTGTCTTTGTCTGGCCAGATTTTCGGGGAATCTCTGCCAGGTAAGACAGCCGACATCATCCTCTGTCCGCACGTTGTCCGCCAGCGTCACGGTATCTTCCCACCCTCCTACATGGCTGCCCTGCGGTCTTTTATTTTGTTTGTTGTTTTTTTTTTTTGTTGTTTTTGTTTTCCAAGGGAATGCTTTGTTGAAGCTTCCCCTGGCTTAAGTGGGATGCATTCCTCAGTGCTGAAGCCCAGACTCTGAGGACGTCTCCTATGACTCTGGCTTGTTTTTCCCCCTTCCTTCCATGTACTTTGAGTGTGTATTGTTTCCTGGCACAGCCTGTAGGGAGGATGCTGTGGCTTTTTGCTCTGTTCAGTGTTGCAGAAACTATGTCAGCTATCAGCTTTATTCGATGCTTTTTCCCACCCCAGCTGGATATCGATTACTGCTCACCCAACCCGTGTCAAAATGAAGCACCCTGCTTCAACCTGGCCACAGACTACTACTGCGCCTGCCCGGAGGACTATGAGGGCAAGAACTGCTCTCACCTCAAAGACCACTGTCGCACCACCACATGTAAAGGTACGTCCTCTGGCCTCGACCAAACCACAAGCCATTAGTCCTTTTTTTCCAGGAATTTCCTGTAAAAGGATACACACTTTTATATACGCTAGATAAATGAAGATTGGAGCACTTGAGCTAAATTCTTCCCATGAGTGCGATACCTGTTTTTTTGAGTTCCTGTGCTCAATTTTCTTGGCCAAGGTGAGCGCACTCCACTCCCACCTCCATCTCCTCTGCAAATCTTTTCCGTTGATTCCCCCTCGGAGTCCCTGAAAATCTGGCAAAGGCCACAATCGTACAATGTGTGTTCCTGGGAATGACTTGGTGGGCGACTATTTCTTTTTCCTCCTCAATGAATCTGCACATTGTGTGCGCATGTGTGTGTCTAATTGAGTGAGGGGACCAACCACCGAGTCTGATACCAGACGGTGAGATTCTTTCTGCTCTTGGCAAGAATTAAGTGATTACAGGGGAGCACATTCAGCCCGCTTGCCTAACCTGATCAGACAAGGGGAAAAGAAAGGATTTCAGTGCAGAGTGGCCCGGATCACTGTGAAATTGTTTATGATAGCATAACGATTTATTGGTCTTTTTCATTCCCATGTTTCCTTTTCACATTAAGTGCAGGGAGACCGGATCAGAAAGAGACTTGTAAATTAACACTATTGTGTCCTTCATACCTGAGTGCAGTCATGGAATTATTTTCCAATTGGACCCACACAGCTGGAGACTTGGAATTGACCAAAATGGCTGGATCAGAGATGGAGGGAGGCATCATTTTTCATCAGAGCTACGTGCATGTCGGGTTTTTTACTGAGCCCAGCGTACATGACAGCGACTTAATTATTCTCTGCTCAATGCATGTATAAAAGCGTTAGCCTTCAACAACAAAGGGATAGCATTATCAAAATATAACCACATCCAATGATTCCCCCCCCGGTGCAAAGGGCTCTTCTGAATAAATATTACTATGCAAGGACCACACAAAAATCAATTCACTCAAAATTTTAATCAGATTCAGGCGATATGTTTGTCCTGCATGTCATTCAAATCCACAAAGTATTAGGCCTACTCAAATTGTCGTATAGGAGAGCATAAGACCCGATGCAAGCACAACGAAGTGCTGTCTTCCGTCTAGTGGTGAATGGTGATATTACAATTGAAAAGTATGTCGGGGGGGATCGGGGCGGGTCAGGTCATGAATAGCAAAAATCTGCGTATGATTGACACCCATTGAAATGCAATGCAAAGAGCATTTGTGTACTGTATGTATTATGTGTTTTATGGATGTATGTATATTTTGTAAACCCCCAAATTCTTTTTAAAAAAAATAAACATACAAAGAAACCTACAATTTGCAATTTCCATCAAAAATGGGCGTTGGCTTCCCCGAACCAAATAAACAAAATGTTTTAAATATTGCAAAATCACGTGTGAATTAGACATAACAGGATAAGCGTACACGTAATAGTATCTGTGGGTGGTGAACCACAAGTATGCAGGAGTTCGCTGTAGTCGGCGAAGCTTTTTCATAACTCAGCCAACACACACCCACACACACACACACACACACACACACACACACACACGTGCACATTTTTTTTTCCAAAACATTTTTTGATGAAACGAAGGGTGTCATCTATCTCCTGATTGATTGATCAATTTGACACTCTCAACATGTTCTTTTTTTATTTTACGCAATCCTGTAATGCGATGCTTGGTGTGGAGCTGTCAGCCATCCTTTTCATGTTGCTTTCAGCTGTTTGTGCCTTCCTCTGTGTGCAGTGATAGACAGCTGCACAGTTGCGGTGGCATCCAACAGTACACCGGGAGGAGAGCGTTACATTTCGTCCAATGTGTGCGGACCTCATGGCCGGTGCCGGAGCCAAGCCGGCGGCCAGTTCAGCTGCGAATGTCAAGAAGGCTTCAGAGGAACTTACTGCCATGAGAGTAAGAAATGACTCGTCATGCAAATGAAATGAATATGTCAGGTAATGTCAGCTAAAATTCCAAATTGTCTTTTGTTTGTTTGTTTTTCTCTTCTGAATGTAAGATATCAACGACTGTGAGAGCAGCCCGTGTCGCAACGGTGGCACCTGCATTGACAAAGTTAGCGTGTACCAGTGTATCTGTGCTGACGGCTGGGAAGGTGACCACTGCGAAATCAGTGAGTCCATAACTGCAACATCAAGGACTGTTTAACGATGCTTTGGCGGCGCAACGCATTAATTCAATCCGTCTCCCACTCGGTACCAGACATTGACGACTGCAGCACTAATCCCTGTCATAATGGCGGAACGTGTCGGGACCTGGTGACTGATTTCTTTTGCGAGTGCAAGAATGGCTGGAAGGGGAAAACGTGCCACTCCCGTAAGATAATGCCCTCCTGTTTTTTTTGTTGTTGTTTTCCCCTCACTTTACATCCGTGGAGTCTGCCTGTGTAAGCTTGTGGCGTATGCCTGTGATGATGTCTGCCTAAGTGCTCAGTCTAAAATACCGTCGGTTTAGTGTTGTGCACCTGCAAACTAAGGATTTTTTCATGCTCCCTCAAGGCGAAAGTCAGTGCGACGAAGCCACTTGCAACAATGGAGGCACATGCCACGATGAGGGCAACACGTTCCAGTGCAAATGCTCGCCCGGCTGGGAAGGGACAACGTGCAACATTGGTGAGTCTCACGTTCACAGCGGTATAGGTCTGTCTTGTCTCACACACTAGTCAGATCCAAGAGCAGATTTTAGCCCTTGGCTATGTCAACGCTCTCTCTCGTCTCTGCCCTCCCAGGAGCACTGACAGACAGATGCTTAAATACCCCCATTGTCATGACAATACCCTCCAATGTTTTGGAATGCACACTTCTTCCCCAAGGAAGGCATCCCCGGTCAAAATAGCCCAAACCAATAGCAATGCGCTGTGATGTTGAAGTCAGAATGGAGTACTCCTGCGTAACTTAAAGAGAGCAGATTGCTCCTCTGATAAGCATCTGAGAACTCCCAGACATAACTATATGCTTAATTTTTTTGTTTTCCCTCAGCTAAGAACTCAAGTTGTCTTCCAAACCCTTGCGAGAATGGAGGTACCTGCGTGGTGATGGGGGAATCGTTTTCATGTGTCTGCAAAGAGGGCTGGGAAGGTCCCACGTGCACCCAAAGTAAGACAATGTTTTTGCTGGTTAATCAGTGAATAGAATGCAGGTATTATCGATGAATTATTTTACTCACATTTATGCAATCAAAGTTGTTTAGGCGGACAAGCAGTTGGTCCAACAAAAAGCAAAACCAGCACACTGCAAAGGGTCGACAACAACAAAAAGACAAAAAGGGAGGGAGGGGACTGAGAAAAGTATAAAATATAAAACGAAACAAATGAAAGAAAGGAAAGACGAAACCAAGAAAAATCACGTGTGCGGATATTTTCGACAGCCTTTGCTCAATGCTTTGTTGGTGCACCTTTGGCAGTCGTGAAAGTATTTGTGAATTTGACATTACAAGCTGGGCACACCTATGTTTGGGCAGTTTCGATCGTTGCTCTTTGTGTAGCACCTTTCAAGCTCCCATCGGGTGAGATGGGGAACTTTGGTGCAAACATTTTCAGATCTCTCCTGAGATGTTCACTCACATTCAAGTTTTGCTTCGAGCTGGGCCACGCAAGGACATTGACAGGACCTTAAATGACGCCTTTTGAGAGCTCGGCTGTGTGTTCGGGTCATTGTCCTGCTGGCAGATGATTTGATTTGGTCACCCCAGTCCAAGGTTCTCTTTCCCTCACTCCTCAGTAGATTACTAGTTCCCTACCACTGGAAAAAAATTGCCCACAGCATGATGCTGCTCCCGCCGTGCTTCACTGTCGGGGTGGTATCGGCCAGGTGATGAGCGGTGTCTTGTTTCCTCTGAGCCCGACATCTAGCATTCATACCACAGAGTGCTCTCTTTGTCTGATCAGAGCAGAGAATTTGATCTCTCAATGTCCGATGCCTTTGGGCAAGCGAGCATCAGGCGAGCTGCGTGAGCCTTTTACGAAAGAAGTGGCTTGGGTCTGGCCACCCGAGCATACAGGCCTGACTGGTGGATTGCTGCGGAGATGGCTGTCCTTTTGGAAGCTTCTCTTCTTTCCACAGAGGAATGCTGGAGCTCTGACAGAGTGACCATTGGATTCTGGGTCACCTCCCTGACTAAGGTCCTTCTTTCGCGATCTCTCGGTTCAGCCAGCAGAAGGAAGAGTGATATAAAATTTGCAGCTCGCTGTACTCATCGGGACCTTTTCAACAGCAGAATGTCTTTCTGTAGTCTCCCCCAGAACTATGGCTCGAAACAATCCTGTCCCTGAGATCTATAGATATTGTTTTTATGGTCATGCTTTGTCAACCGTGGAGCCTGCGTATAGTCCAGAGTTCTAATAGTTTGGGATTTTTCATTATGGTTAGTTTTAATTTCGTTGAGTGAAAAAATATACTGTATACATATACATATATATATATAATGTATATTATTCAGTTGCTATTAGTTATTATTAGTTTTTAGAGCATGTGTGTTGTTGTTTTTTTTCAAAAATGCTTTGTGTGTGTGGGGGGGGCCTTTGTGAAAAGAGTAAAAGAAAAAAAAAGTCAGTATTGTATGACTATGAGAAAGTGAATTGCAACTCTCAAACAAATGTTTGACCTTTATTCTTATGTACAGATGTACGTCAATACCAAAATAACTAAATTTAAAGTGAACCCAAAACGCTCATGTATGATATTATAGACAAAAGTGAAAACATTTTTGCTATAATTATAGTTGGTTTTATAAACCGAAGATGTAGTTTTGGTTTTCATTTTTTGAAAAGCACATTCAATTTTAATTCATATATGATGTGAACAAAAGTGTTTCTTCAATTTTAGTTTTAGCTATTAGATTAGTTTTCTTCAACTGTAAGTGATTTAGACAGTTGTATGCCTTTTCAAATCATGCCCCCCGCTCAGTTGAATTTGCGGCAAGTAGAGTCGACTCATTTAAGATGAATGATGTGATTTCTTCTTTTTTTCTTCTTCTTCTTTTTTTTTCATGCATTTGCACAAAATTCAAGTTTTTATTATGGTGTGTATAGAATTTCGGCGCAAAGTGACTTAACAAGTGAAACTAGATTTTCCTTATTACCTGAAATAGATTAATTGAATCTGGTTCGAATCTGGATGAAATTTGTCTTGCCCAGCTTCTGACCTCGTAAATCAAATATCAAATTAATTCAAATGAACACGAATAAAGTGTTAAAATTTTTCGGATCTATAATTTGGATGTTGTGGAAGTTTTTTTTTTTTTTGACGTTGTCATGAGTGTTTGAACTTTGAGCAAAATTCAATGGGAATCACGTCAATCCGAAAAATCCAGCTTATAATAATGTGGAATTGGCATGCAAAACACCTGCATGGAGAAACCCAAAGAGCTGTACGTTGTTTATGGCGTTACTGTCAATAAAAAACATGGCTGCTGCCGGCCATGAGACTAGAAAGAGGAAGGAGAGAAACGAGCTCAACCTTCGGAAAGTGGAGACAGATGTTTCTCCCCCTTGTCCAAATCACCCCCCCCCTCCTTCTTCTTGTTGCATTCCTGTCCAAACAGTGACATGTCTGCTTGTTCTGCAGCCCTGCTCTCTTTCACCGTCCGCCCTGCCCCTCAGCTCATGCACTCCAAAACAGAAATTCCCCGACATTTGAGAAAAAAAAACAAAAGGAGGCGGGGGAGAGTGCGGTTGTGAATCTGGGTGTGTGGAGTTGTTGTGGTGATGGTGGTGGAAGGGAGGAGTGAGCCCTACACTGTGTGGTTAATAAGACGAAACCATTGGGCGGTGTGGGAGCCCGGACGTGCTCTTTGCCATTATGTGTACCAAACACCCTCACGCGGGCAAAAGAACAACAAAAATAAAACCCGCATATGAGCTCATTAAGTTTTGCTCTCTCTTTCAGACACCAACGACTGCAGTCCACACCCATGGTAAGTTGAAGCTGGATGCAGATCAAAGTGTACAGTATACTCAAAATTGCTCGTAGGTGTGAACGGGTGGAGCTTAACACAACGGTTACTGCACGTGCTGTCGATAGCTTCAGTCACAAATGTTAGCGCAGTGGTGTCAAACTCATTTTTGTCGCGGGCCACTTTGGAGTTACGTCTTCCCTCGGAGGGCCATAAAGACAGTGTAACCGAATAAATGTTTAATCAACACATCATATTGTTACTTGTACACCAAAAAATGATGGCCTCACTAGTTTTGAAATCGGTCAGCTATTTGTTCAATTATTGCTCAAATGAGTCAACACAGGGCAACAAAATGATTGCAAAATGGCACTGTTATTTATTATGTATGGCAATTTGCGATTTAAGCAAGGACACGGATGATTTGCGTTCGCGGGCCACATAAAATGACATGGTGGGCCAGATCTGGCCCCCGGGCCTTGACTTTGACACGGTGCATTAGCGGATGATGCCAGGTGGAAGGTACATTGTGGTCAACTGCGAACACCATTCTTTCGCTCAAGTACCATACACCAACTGGCACCATTTATGATTAGTTGCATCGAATGAAACCCAGTGCAGTTGTTGTTAATCAAATATCATGCCTGTATGATGTGCACCTCTCCGACTGTAAAAGACTGTAACTGGTCAATTGTAAAAGCTTATATTAGGGTAACATAACCACAGTTTGGGTCTTGAACTGCACTAAAAACCCTTGTAATGACTTGTTTAACATCGGGAAAAGAGGAAAATGGTGTGTGTGTGTAAAAAAACAAAACAAAAAAAAAAACGTCCTCTCCTTTCCCAGCTACAACAGTGGAACCTGCGTTGACGGAGACAACTGGTACCGCTGCGAGTGCGCCCCGGGCTTTGCAGGTCCAGACTGCCGGATCAGTGAGTATTAAGCTCCGCATCCACCCACCTCGCCAGTGTCGCTGGCCCCTGATCCGCGTTTGAGCTGTCACGTCAAGCGCAGGCGGTCGGCGGGCCCGCTCGAAACGGCGGGTCTAGCCAGCCAATTATTTGGGCGTTGGACTACGGGCTAGGCCGAGCCATTTCAGTGTCACTCCTCCAGGCCCCACTGCTGTCCCCAGGGGAAAGCGGCTTAGTGTGCCAACAGCTAATCAGCCATGCTCTCTGACACTGATTACACAGATTGTTTTCCCTCTTAAAAGCTTTCAGATGGCCACATTCTTTCCCATTGCGAACCCTTTGTTCCGTTAAGTCCAGCCTGTAACTCCTGCATACTTGCGAGTGATGCTGCTTTTAAAGTCGAATAAGGTTGGGGGGGGGGGGCTCAGAGGCCAGTTAATGCAATTTTATTTTTTTAAATTAACTATTGTGTTGTGCTGTTTAAATGCCACACGGCCTCAGTGAATATAGCCAGAGAGTAGTTGTTTGCTGACCGATTACACCCAGTGTTTGCAGTCTTTATTTTGCTAAGTAGCTTTTTCTTTTTTTCCTTGCTGCAGATATCAACGAATGCCAGTCCTCCCCATGCTCCTTCGGCTCGACCTGCGTCGATGAAATTAATGGCTACCGATGTCTGTGCCCGAGCGACAGAAGTGGGTCGCACTGTCAAGAAGGTACTTTCTTCCTTCAAAACAACAGACTCATCATTCGAATCTGCGCTGCACCCGTGCCACATTTTTATTATGCGCTTTGTTTCATCGCAGTGTCAAGAAAAGCCTGCTCAGTGAATGGGCACGTGATCTCAGATGGGGTCAAATGGGATGAAGACTGCAACACTTGCCACTGTTCCAACGGGAAAGTCGTATGCACAAAGGTATGTGAGGCACGGACCGCGCGCGTGTCACCGAGTGTTAATGTTGTCTATTGGGAGAACGTGTGCGTGAACAGTGACAGGATTAGAAGCAGACTCCGAGTGGGTGTGAGGCAGCAGAAAAAGATCTTAGGTCGGGCCTCTTACATTCAGTCATGTGGAGCAGCTTCACTCGGCGGTGTCACATTCTCGACTGCGATGATGTCGTTTGTTTTGAAAGGAAACACAATGGCACTGGTCATGTGCCAGTTTCACATCTCCCACCCTCGCACTAGAGGAGGATGAGTCATTTGATAACAGACAAGGCCTGAAGTGGCGTTCTCATTCCCATCTAAGCATTTAATGAAACAATGGTGACATTTTCCTCTCAAGAGGAAATACATCATGGGGTGAAAGTCATCTCGAGCGGCCCCCAACCCACAGGTCCGAGGGGGCGGGGGCATAGATAGATATCGGAAAAAATATCTATTTTTCAAAACCTTTTTGTATTTTTTTTTTAATTTACGGAGAAAAGCATATACGTCACGATCGGGAATATACTTTACACCCATTGACACTATATTTTTCAGCCCCCCCCCCATTTCAACATAGAGAATTTAACTACAGTCGATTAACCCTATAAGCAATTATCAAGTTTATAAGTTTACCACTCTTTCCAGTATTGATTTTAATGTAACATGAAGCACGCGTAAGGGGAAGTGATGTGGGAGACTGCGTGGAAAGCAAAAAAAAAAAGTGACTGTGACATAACGTTTTGGTTTATACCTAACGTGACTGGAATTGCGTCATCGAGTGTCATTCTATTTTCTACAGATGTGGTGCGGTCCAATGACTTGCCATCTTGGTGCCACAGTTCGAGGCGGGTGTCCTTCAGGCCAGAGCTGCCTCCCCATCAGGGAGGGCCACTGTTTCGTCAAGCCCTGCCTCGGACTAGGGGAGTGCTGGCGCTCCAACCCTCTCCCGCCAACGCCCAAATGTCACCCCAGCTCCAGTTACCAGGACAATAGCTGCGCCAACATCACCTTCACCTTCAACAAGGACATCTTGACGAGAGTGAGTTGGGATCCCTCTTTTGTATTTGGGTCGGGTGAGGGGTGCTTAAAAATTGTTCTGGTAGCGCTGAATTGGATTTTGGGACTGATGCCAATCCACTCAACACACCCACTCACTGAGATTAGTTTCAGGAACCACATGGATTGAAGAGGAACTTGGGCGACTTTGGCCACATGGGATCATCACTCACAAGCATGACAGCAGATCGAGGCTCACACATACTGTAAATTTGTGGTCTCCAATCTCAACTAGCTAGCTCGTAATACATACTTGCAAAAACATTTGTCGAGCTCTTCCCTTTTTTTCCCCCTTCCACTTCCTGGTGAGCCCTCTGCCTTTTGTTTACATTAACATGTGCCTCATTTTGTTCCCTAGGGTGTGCAGAGCTTGACGGTGGAGAATGTGTGTAACCAACTGAGGCGCTTGTACGTAGTCAAGAATTTCTCCTTGGAGCATTCCGTGTCCATAACCTGTGACCCGTCATTCTCGGCCAGCAACGAGATCCATGTCTGCATCGTGAGTAGCTCCTCCCGCTTGTCGTCAAAGTTAAAGCTGAGTCGAATTTGATTGACATCTGTGCGCTGTTTTCACATTGAAACGTGTTGTGCCATCAGTTTGATAAGTAAAACCTAATTCTAATTCTTTTTTTTTTTAATCTTTTCTCTGCAAATGTAGTCAACAGAAGACCATCGCTTGGACGGGAGCCCCATAAAAGAGATCACCGAACGGATAATCGACCTGGTCAGCAAACGCAACGGGAACAACACCATCATCGCCTCCATCGTGGAGGTGCGCGTACCAAGTCCCAGCAAAACTGGTACGAACCACCAGCAAAAACGCATGCAAGCCCCTAAGGTTTTTGTCAGGCGTGCACGCACTTGTGTTTAAAATGAAACGGGGCTGCAGCAGCACCACATTCCTGCCGCTTGACTACTAAGTCATGTCAGGTGTAATTGAGTTTGAAAAGAATGTAGTCCAAAATATGGTTGGAAAGCGCAGAGCTGCTCGGATTTGCGGCGTTGCGTTGGCCGGGCTCGTAAGACTCCCACATGTCCGCCATTCATCAACAGACTGACAGCTAAGAGAGCCCCCTCCCCCGCTCACGGCTCCGGGGTCAGGTTGCGCTGGCGGGAGCAGTAATACGTTAAAAGCCCCGTTATCCTTTTTCACTTTTGGATCTGTGGCTGACCGTTAAATTTCTTGTGTCTCCAGACTACCTGGTGCCCCTCCTCAGCTCAGTCTTCATTGTCCTCTGGGTCCTCGTGCTCATCTCCCTCTTGCTGTGGTGCATGCGTCGCCGGCGGAAACAGAGCAACCCCGGCGGCAGTGCCGGCACGCCGGCCGCCGGCTCGGAGGACAACACCACCAACAATGTGCGCGAGCAACTCAACCAGATCAAGAACCCCATCGAGAAGCACGTGGGCCTTTCCGTGGCCATCAAAGACTACGAAAACAAGAACTCCATCATTGCCAATATAAGGACAAATCACCCCGAGGGGGACGAGGACGACAAGGAGAGGCACCTCCAGAAGGGCCGCTTTGCCAAACAGCCGGCATACACGCTCGTGGAGCGGGACGAGAAGATCTCCAGCCCCAACTCCACACCCAAACACCCAAATTGGACTAATAAACAGGACAACAGAGACTTGGAGACGGCAAACAGCATAAACAGAATGGACTACATAGTATAGCGGACAGCTGTGTTGCTGTGCAACCAAGCCTTAAACATCTTCGCACCCCAGTGGTGGGTGAACCAGGGGAGCTTTGGCATGCCTAGTTGGTAAACTGGCATGTCATTCGTAGCCCCGCAGTATTTTCCTATGTTGCCCGTGTTAATTTAAATTTTGACAAGCTGGCTTACACTGGCAGTGACGGATGCTTTGGTTGGCTGGAAACACAAGGCACTGGTATACATTTCACTGTAGAATGTTGAGTTTACTCCACGACATTTCGGTCCCGCCCCCAGCCTGCCCCGCCTCGCCCCTTTCGTCTTTCGTTTTTGTTTTTTGTTTTTTTAAATTTAGTGGACACATGGAATGGGCTCCTGTTGTAATTGTTGTACAATGACTAAAACAACCCTGTTGCGTTCAGCACTAGAGCTAATCATTTTAGTGGTGTGCTTTTTGAATTCGTTTTTGGAGAAAGTGCCTTTTTCAGCGTTAGACTTCGCCACTGTCAAATGAGGAAAAAAAAAAAAGATCAACTTTATTATTTATTTTTATTTTGGGGGGAGGGGGAGGTTTGGAGAGGGGGACGGGGTGGGTTTAATGTCAGCAATTGCTGCCAATATGAAGAATTTATGTGTTGATTTAGAATATGTAGATATGTACATTTTTTTTAATTAATCATTGTGTATATTTGATTTATTAATTTAATAATCAAGAGCCTTAAGATATCATTCCTTTTTATTTATATGTTCTGTCTAGTTTGAAGGTTTTGCTAGCTGTGGAAGCTTACCATCATTTCTTTCGATGACGGTTTCCTCCAATGCGTTCTAAGAAGCCAAATGCCAGAATTTCAGAGGCAAATTGTGGGCACTTTTGGCCTCCGGCTTTTTTTTTTTTTTTTTTACACATTTGATATTTCATTCATTTGTTGCCAGGACTTTGACTGAAGGCAAGTGTGGATAAATAAAGGCTACTTGATGCGTGGGATGGACAAGGTGGCAGACATATTGCTTGCCATCAGACGGTAAGGGAAGCAAAAATGTCCGAAAGCAGCCAACAAGTTTCACTCTCACATTTCAACGGCTGTCGATATCCACCAACGTGACGAGGCAGGTCGCGCGACTACGACGAGCGAGGATTCCCATCCGCATGAGTCAGCATGATATCATAAGCTAGACTGTGAGTACTTGAAGAGTAGATTGGCGATGGGAACACTGTGGAACCACATGAAATACACTGCCTCTCTTGACAAAAGTTTTTGTTTGCATCGTTTCTGAGCACAGTTCTTTAATGAGACTCTCAAGACAAACATGTTTATCTCATTTGTTAACCCTGTTGAGATCATGGCAACATTTTTGACTTGTTTGAACTTCAGAACAATGTGTTGATCTGGCAATATATTTTTGAAAGTTGTATTTATTAAATATTTTGTATGAAAAGAGAATTAAAGATGCCTTTGTTCTAGAGGGTGTGTGATGAGTGTCTCTTGAGGATTTGGGGTTTGAATGCATTCACAGCGCTGGAAAAAAAAATGTAGCCAACACTCCCAAAGTTTTCTAAATCAGCATATCGACATATGTGGCAGGCATTCCATCCATTGCAGAAAACCGCAATGTCTCACGCGGACTGTAAAATTTGTTGGAGGATCTCTGACCTGGTGGGATTTTCAGCATTGCTGGAACCGAGCAGAATTCTATTGAACAAAGCCACGTACCAAATTGCCCTGGAGGAAAACAGGCTTCCTATTTTGTCAACGTTCCCTTACTTGGGATTGTTCTCTGAAGCAAGACAACACGTGTAGTCACACAACCAGGTCAGGAGGACCGCCGCATGAAGACTCAGCCCAATCGCTTGAATGTGATCAAAACCATCCATCAGTCAAGCTGCTTAAATGTTTGGAACACGACTGGCGTAAAGTCACCCAGCAGCAAGGTGACGGATTACTTGGGGAAAATGCTCAGATGCGTAAAAGCTGCGGTTGCAAAACAGGGTCGCTCAATTCTGAACTCTCCTTAAAACAGTGGTATGATGTTGTCCCATATGAACTTGGTGTGTTTTAGTTAAGACTTGAAATGGTGCTGCATCTGATGCCTGTAGTATAAAATATCGAAACCTAAATGGCAAAACCAGAGAAACGGATTTTGTAGTGGTCTTATTTTGTTGTAAGACATTACATTACATGCCACAATATAATTCCTTAACAACGGTGACTGTGTCAGTTTGATTTAATTAAACCTATCAGACTCACAAGCTTGAGAGGGTTTGGGGAGTTCTTACGCTTCTGCAGATTCTTGTTTTAAATGAAATAAAATTAAAGCCAATGCGAGAGATTCTCACCACCTCTTCAGAACAACTTAAAATATAAAAGTGTCAAACACTAATGTGCGTTTCTTAAAACATTTGCACTTCCTAAGATTTGGCCGCTCTATGTTCTTCGGTTCCAATTACATCGGCGCCTCCTGAGGAAGCAACCACTGATCTGATGGTTAGTGTTGGGCAGACTTTCACTGTCAATGCGCTCTGAGCTTCAGGCTTCTGGAACGTGTGAGCGAGACATTGAACAGATCTCGATCATATATCTTCATGGTTGTTTTCCAATGACAAGCGGGCAATTTATGCGTCTGTCAAAGATGGTGGTTTTTTTTTTTTTTTTGGTTTTGTTTTGTTTTTCCCCCGGGAAAAGACGGATTTATCCAGATCATAAAATGTCTGTCCAGTAAAACCAAGAGGTTTATTAAAAGAGTATATTATAGGGTGACTTGTCATCAAGTAGAGCATCGTAAGTTTTCAATTGGGTTAGGAGTGGCAATTGGACTGTCGTTACTTTGAACTCTTTGGAGACAAGTGGCTGTTGACAGATGCTCAGCTGGCACGGACCGTGGATCTTGATCTCTTGATGGAGCTAGAGTGCCAAACGCTTTGGTACCACAGCTAATTTTTCAATTGATGGGCACCCAAATGAAAAAAAGAAAACATATAATGCAGTAATAGTGAAAGGTCTGGACACGTTTGCAATACAGTTTATTTCATGTCTTTGGAATCTCAAGTACAGGAATAAGTATGAATGGGAATCATGTATGAATGAAAATGCTCTAAGAATTAAAAAATAAAATACAATTAAAAAAGAAGAAAAAACAAACAGATGAAATAAATCTGGAAACAGCAATCAATCAAAGCAGAGCTCGAGCAGGAAAAGTGGACAATTTACAGACACATGGGAGCCACAGTACTTCAGGCTAAAAGCCATGACGTACTGCATGGCTCCTGGCTGTCTGAAATCCCCAATCTTTAACACAAAACCCGAGTCTAAACTCCAATTAAGGGTTTTTGACTTTCATTTGCAAGCCTCTCCTGACCACCACTACTTATGGGTGGAGGCGAAGTCTGTTTCAAGTATTTGACAAAACATAACTCAAAACGCTCATGTATCAATTATGTGCTCTGTACTGGATCCGCATGTGCGGCTTTGTGTGAAAAGAATAGTAATTGTAGTAAAAGGCCGTGTGTGTGTGTGTGTGTGTGTGTGTGTGTGTGTGTGTGTGTGTGTGTGTGTGTGTGTGTGTGTGTGTGTGTGTGTGTGTGTGTGTGTGTGTGTGTGTGTGTGT
>CAAKHF010010311.1:0-12481 GCA_901007745.1 Hippocampus kuda | reverse complement strand
GTGGGAGGGAGGCTGGTGGCGGATGACGGGGCTTGACACAATTTTGTTTCGATCTGGATGGCGTCAGGCATTTTTACTGTAGCTCCTCTGTTCCCCTCAGGACCTCTTCAGTCGCCGTAATCTCGAGGTTCTGGGCACATTTTCACTTCCCTCCTCACCGCCTGTGGATCTGGAACTAATAGAGGAGCCCGAGGATGCAAGCTTGACAGATAGGCCCCTCCGACTTGCGGCCGGCCTGTTTTGGTTCGTCTGTGCTGTGTTATTGCTTGTGAGGGGGAGCCTACGGTCCCGTTTCCCTGGAGTAAGCAGCTCTACTTCCACTGTGGTTTTCTTGTACTCGGAGACTGGGAAAGCCTTGGACTCTGCCTTGGTTTCGTCTAGAGGATGGGGTGGCAGAGGAAGAGGGTCGTGTTCGGATGTTTGCGTGAAGCGTGCACTGGGGTCAGTTTGCATTGTGGCTGGAGGACTGCGGAGGCCCTTCCTCTTGGCCTTGAGCGGGCGAGGGTCTTCTGAATCGTTGGGTTTACCCCTCTTGCTCCGTCTGGTTCCTGGACTGATTTCATGTGGGCACAAACCCACCGAGGCAATGTTGGGCTTCCTGTTGTCTGGAGAACAGCCGGCAGTTTTCCACTCATAGGTCAGGCCTTGGTCTTGAGTCACAGCAGTGGAGCATGGTGCCTGTTGCCCGATGTTCTGAGGGGCCGCGCTTCCAGCACTACAGACACTTAGGAATGAGCTCGAGTACGAGTGGGGACCATCACATTTGCCGCTTTGGTCTTCAATGTTGGCTCTTTGCTCAATTTGCTGCTCCCCCACAATGGGAACCCGGTGCTCTTGCTGGACATTACAGTTTTGGGCTCTGGACAAAACAAGCAGATACTCGAGCATCCTGTCTGACTGGAGAGGTCGGAAAGTTCTGAATTAGATCATACTTACATCTTTTGAAGCGCGGTCTTCTTTATTTTTGTGGCGCAGTTGAAAGACTCTTGGATTTCTCCCTCTCTGGAAAAATATTCGGATCTGCTTTGTTCACTCAGCTCGGTCTAGAGAGGACAAACAGAATCCGTGTAAACAAAAAATATTATCCCTGGCATCCTTGGGAAACTTTTGGCTCTGCTGCAGACAGCTGTCATCTAGCAGTGCCGGACAAGATTCAACAGAACACAAAAAAAAAAGAAAAAATCAGAACACAATTAGATCAAGTCAAAGCCCAAAGCCTGTATTGTGAAGGAGTCCATTACATTTGTTGAATTTGAAGCGCCTACGTTTCAAATAGTTCACCGTATATTGCCGCCGCATAAACAGCATCAGAGGAAACTAAGATCAAGTCGTCGTGACATAATAATCAGTCACTCATTTCTCGAAGTGATCATATCAAACATGGTTGATTTCATGACCTGGAGTTAAAATGAGCGTAACAACATTGATGAGCTCCTGAAACATCGAATTGGTTAAAAAGCCACCACACGTGAAATAAGACATGACTGAAAATTAATGACAGTAATAAAGTACTTGGTGTAATTATAGTTAAATCACTAATTATTAATTTGTGATTCAATGGGTGTGGTTGAGTGTGAAATTTCGAGGTGATTAGAAAGCTCCAGTGCTGAGGTCCAGGGTTCCCTACGAAAAAAAAAAAACAACAACAACAACAAAAAAAGCAGATGCTGCCGGGTTGGTAGATAATTCAAATTTATGCTCCAGGGACACTGTGAATATCTGAAGCGCTTTGTTACAGCTGCCGCTGTTGTGAAAGCGCTATATAAATCAGCATGTATTGTATTGTAAAATGTCACAGTCATGGGAATCGAGCAAGCAGTCAGTACAGTATTTAAAATCAGAACCCTTTCAACAAAGGTCAGAAAAAACAAAAAACACATTTGCGCATTCACAATACTCACTGACCATCCAATTTTATGTTGATATGATTCTGTGACCTCAAACCCAACGGTTAAAACATTATTTTTCAGATCATTGCTATCCTATAAAGTGGTTGGTAAAGTGATTAATCCAAGATGAGAAAAGCCAATGTGGTGAGCTCTGGCTTGGCAAATTGACTCCGCTCTCTAAACGCATCACAGGAAAAATGATTTGTGACAGTTACAAGCAATGGAGGAAGGAATACGCAAACTGGAGCATTGAGACAGTGTCCAAAAAAAGATTCTTATTTGTTGTATGCTGGACTGAACGTCGAGAACACAAAGGGGCAACAAAAAAACAAAAGGGACAAAATAATGCAGAATCAAAGTGAAAAGTGCGATTAAGAGGAGAAACTCACCAAAGGAAAGTTATTTCCCGCGTCTGACCATTGATCTTGCCCACAAACACAAGAATGCTCACACAGGAAGTGTTCCACAGACTATCTTTTGTGTAGAGATTGAGTCACGACGTGTAGGCTGAAGGTCAGTCTTTTACGCTCGTTCTGTTATACACTGTGGGGGGGCTTGGGGGTGGGGGGGCTGCTTTTGGAAAGGGGACAATGACCCAAATACAAACCCATGCCCAGCCAACCCACCAACAACATTTCTGAGAAAAGTGTGGGTGTAGTCAGTTGCTTTGCAAAGCCTTGATATGTGCTTTCATCCGTTGCCTATGAATAAACGGCGCTTGAAAATAAACTTGAAAGAAAAATCAACATGAAGCCGATAGGAGGTTCTCTTGAGAACGATGCCTGTCTGTTCGTGTCGGCGCAACTTCAAAAGAGTGGAAGACGGAAGGAAAGGGAAAGATGTTGGATGGCGGGGGGGTCCAGTGGTTAGCGCGTCGACCTCACAGGACAGAGGTACCGGGTTCAATTGCAGCTCCGGCCTCCCTGTCTGGAGTTTGCATGTTCTCTTCGGGCTTGCGTGGGTTTTCTCTGGGTACTCCGGTTTCCTCCCACGTTCCAAAAACATGCATGACAGGCTGATTGAACACTCTAAACTGTCCCTAGATGTGAGTGTGAACGTGGATGGTTGTTAGTCTCTGTGTGCTCTGCGATTGGCTGGCAACCGGTTCGGGGTGTCCCCCGCCTACTGCCCGAAGACGGCTGGGATAGGCTCTAGCACGTCCCACGACCCTTGTGAGGATAAAGCGGATCAGAAAATGGATGGATGAATGGATGGATGAATAGAGTTAGAGATAGAGAGAGAGAGAGAGAGAGAGGCAGAAGGATTGAGACAGAAAGTCGGAGAGGGAAAAGGGATGGCGGATGATGGTTCATCACCAGGGGTTTCCAGCAACTGGAGAAGTGGAGGGAAAACAAAAGCAGATAATAATAATCATGATAATAATAATAATATTATTATTATCATTATTATTAATAATAAATGTATAAATAAATAATAAATGCTTCTACAATGCCATAACAAATGTTTTCTTTTAGTGAGGCTCTTCCACACCCCTGGAGCTTGTTAATTCAAAGAAAACCTAACGAAAGCTTATTTGATGAAGATGACATAAAGCTGGCGAGATGCAAAAGAGGATCCTGTCAAACACACACGCAATGACTCAAGCTCCGCATTGAAATGTTTTAATCTCTCACTCAACTGGACTTTTGAAAAATCAATGATTGCTTTTCATTCACATGTCTATGAGCAGAATTATCATGGCACGGATACAAAAGGCTTAAATTGGCACCAAGAATAATGATGATAATGAAAAAACAAAAAACGTTTTTTTTTCACTGCCGGAGCAGATAACATCTCCTGCAGAGAAGCGAGTCCCACTGACTCCGTCCCTCACCCGAGTGAAGAAGAATGCTCTGTTTGTCTAAGGCTCTAAGCTCACCATATCTCCCCTGCACAAAATCAACCAACGTGCACGGACATGGACTTGGTAAAAACTGAAGACAGATCGTAGCGCTTTCAACAAGGAGGTTCGTGGAGACACCCATCTTGCAAGGATTAACGTAAGCCTGCCAGTATGCGCTCGTGTTGTGCAAAACAATCAAGGCAGCCATGTGACACGAAAAACAGGACAGAACCACGTGTCATTCTAGGCCTGCACTTGGCCCAGGTGGACAAGATTGCATGCTCCGGTCCCTTGGGAAAGCTGCAGCGCTGGCTGTTGTGAGACGGGAACAACTGAGGCGTGCTGAGGTGATGAGTAAACACAAAGTCCCATCCAGAGTGGAGAAGACGTTGCGGAGTGGGAGTTGGGGCGGGGGGTGGACTGAAAACACATCTGCTCTGCCTTTGATCCAAAGTTCTGCAGCCCAGCACGCCACTCACCTCCGCTGCCCACTCTGCGCCAGACTACAAAACAACGGCCACAATCCTAAACACTCGCTCTTCCTTCCCATGCTGCCCTACCCACTGCTGGTGCTGACTCACCATAGGAGCAACTCTTTAAACAGGATTTGAGTGTAGAAAGGTCAAGGGAAACTCTCTTTCCAAAGCCTGGGCCTCGAGCTGCACTTCTGAAAGTGCTTTTCCAGGACTCCAACAAAATGGACTTCCCTCAAAGACGGGATTGGCTTCGACTCGACACTTTAGGGCATGGCTCTCACTCTTAAGTGTTGAAATGCTTCTCCGAGGCTCAACACATCAAAATTGCCAGTTAACTTTGTCAGCCGTTAACTATGCTTGGGCTGACAGTGCGACAATGCTACTGCTAAGTGAAAAAATAAAATAAAAGAGTCCGAACAACAAAGTACAGTCAAACCTCGGTTTTCGAACGTCTCTGTTCTCGACCAAATCGGTTTTTGACCAAAAATTTTGAGTTTTTTATGCTTTGGATGACGACCGAATTTCGGTTCTCGAACAAACTGAGCGCACTTGAATGCGTCACTTGACTCCTCTCGCCTTCCTTACACGAGGAAGTAGCATTCCATTGTGAACAGACATGTTCAATAAAGATTTTTGTTTTAAAAAGGGCGTGGTTTCGGTTTTCGAACAAAGCGGTTTTCGAACAGCCTTCTGGAACGGATTATGGTCGAAAACCGAGTTACTGTATGACTGTACGCCTTTTTTTGTGTGTGACGATGCCTTTCCCTGGAAGTTATCTAGCATTTATTTATGGCTAAAATAAACTTTAGCTTGAATGTTGGCCAGTTCATCTACAGTACCGCACACTGTAAAGGATCGCTGTAAATTGATGGCAACGGTTATTTTTAAAAACAATAGTCCACTAAAAACTCATGATGCTCCTTTGGCCATTTTTTGAACTGAATCATGAAGCATTCCTACAATGCAGCAGTTGAGAAACTGTTAATGAGTCATCCCAAACATTATTATACAATATTTGCTGCATTGTGGGTAGTAGCACATAAAATGCACCTGCACAAATTGCCCACACTTGATCGGCTCTTTTCTCCGTCTTTCGACATCCTGCTAATTAGTTGTTGAGTGGTGTTTTTATTTCACTAAGGACATGGGAAAAAGTAGAAAGTGATGTTTTAAATTTGTTTGCATTAGCGTACATAATAGGCGCACATGCTATTCAGCAGATAAGTAGCCCAATTTAGCAGCTCTAACTAACAAACGCTTTCATGGTGAACAATTAGCAAACATGAGGAGTTCATTTTAATTTCTACATGTCTAAACGTTTTTCACCCGGTACAATTTCAATCTAAAGTCGCAAGATGAGGCAACATGCACACTTGAATTCATCCAAAAATTAGATTCTTTCAGTAAAACCCGGGTTTGGCTTATCGATTTCGTAACAGGCTATCGGACAAAATATCACAACATATCGCAGCAAGAGGAAACAGTCACATTTTTCCAGACACATCATTGGAATAAACCCTGAGCGAGACGCAAAGGCTTGTCAGGCACATATCTGTCCAAGAAAACCAGCAATGTTGCCATTAAAAAAAACAAAAACAAAAAAAAAACAATAAAAGAATCTGTCTGTAACATGTGTTGCCACTTTGCTGAGGCGACTCAGAGACTTTCAGTGCAAATTCATCGAAGTCAAACGTCAGACTGAAAACACTTCAGACAAATTGAACACAGGGTTACCAAGGCTGCTGTTATTGTTTCATATGGTGCATATAGTATTTGTTCAATCATCAAATTATCATCAAAATTAAAGTGTTATGTTGTTGTAACTGTTTTTAGTCAACAATGCGTTGATAGAAATACATTTTTATAGCCAAAAGTATTGGCTTAAAGCATCTGCCTTGACTTGTGGATGGATTTAATGACATTCCAACTATAACCTTATAGTTAATACATCAGTCCAACCTAAACTCTTCCCGGAATGTTTTCCACAAGGTTTAGGAGTGCTTCTGGGATTTTTTTGGGCGCATTCTACCAGAAGTGCATTTGTGAGGTTATCCCAAACGTGTTCTAATGGGGTGAGATCAGGATTCTGTGCAGGCTAGTCAAGATGGTCCACACCAAACTCCCTCCTCCGTGTTTATAATGGACCTTACTTTGTGCACTGCTGAACAGTTGTGTTGGAACAAGAAAGGGGCTATCCACAAACTGTTCCCACTAAAGTGGGAGCATAGAATTGTGCAAAAACTATTTGGTAGGCTAAAGGCTTCAGAGTTCCTTTCACTGGTAATGAAGGGCCAATATTCAAGATAATTCCAGGCCACTTCCTGTTCCTGTTGCAAATATGAAGGTGTACTGGGAAGCACCAAATAAATACGAATGAAGTTGTCTAAATCTGAAAAACAATACCGTACACCGGGCATGTCCAGCTCCGGGCCTGGAGGGCCGCCGTCCTGCCTGTTTTCAATCTCTCTCGGCTGCAACACACCTGATTCAGATGATCACCACCCAGCTCTGAAGCAGCATTAGAACATTCCTGATTATTTGAATCAGGTGCGTGTCTCCTGGGAGAGCTGGAAAACAGGCAGGACAGCGGCCCTTGAGGACCGACTTTGGACACCCCTGCTGTACACCATTGCACAAAGCAAGGTCCGTAAAGAAATACTAAGGGTGTGGTCATGATAAGCTTGACTGGCCTTAAAGTCCTAACCTTAACCTGATACAACATATTTCAAATGATTTAGAGTGGAGACTGACAACCAGGCCTTCTTGTCTATCAGTATGTGACCTCTCAAATGAAATGAGTGCTCAAGTGAAAAATTCCAATCAACATACTCCTAAACCTTGTGGAAAGCATTCCCAGAAGAGTTGAAGCACTTTTCATTGATGGCAAAACAACAATGTGATTTTATTTTGTATTTTTTTGGTAAAGTTTACAGTGTAGGCCATAAAAGACGTGTCTTGTTTGACTTACAGACCACTAAAAGACTACCGTATTTCCCGCCCTATATGGCGCACCTAATAGCATTCAATTTTCTCAAAAGCTGATATACAGTATATGGATCAATATTCAGATTTTTTGGATGCAGTATTTTACATGTTCTGTAAAGCGCTTTGTTACAGCTGGAGCGATTGTGAAAGCTCTATGTAAATATATCTGTATTGTATTGTATTCTCTTTAGCACATCTCCATGTAGTGGATGCATAACATAACCGCAGCCACTATTGTAGCTTCTATTCTGTGCACCTTATAATGTGGTGCACCCTATATATGAAAATAGTTTTAAAATAGGCCAGTCATTGAAAGTGGGCCTTTTATTCCAAAGTACCTTATAGTGCGGAAAATACGGTATAATAATTTCATCCAGCAGGAAAATCAAGCCATACATTAACTCTATAATATGTTCCTTAATTGTTTTAAATTGAACATTTAAGTTTAACATGGAAATGAGTCATGAAAAACAGCCTGTGGCGTAAACAAATTATTGTTTTTGTCAACCAAGCACAAGGTCCACCACAGAAATGTGACTCTTTTTCCCATTGTATGTGCCCAAGAAACACAACCTGGCGAGGGGAACGCCATCGACAGCAAGGCCTCCGTGAACTGGAAAAATCGGTTACGCTGAACTTTTCACTGATGACTGTGCTCCACTAAAAATATTACAATCGCCGCTTTGATTGAAGGCCAAACTGCGGAAAGGGCGGAGACATTTCAAAGAGAAACAACAGAAAAAAAGCTCATCGAAAGCAGCGGGCTGTTGGTCATGGAATGTAATGGGAGCGATGTCCATGCTTGATGTGTGTGCCAAGGTGAGAAGATACACCAGCAATTCTCAGACTACACTGGGGAGTTTGGGATCAAATGAGCACCGGCCAAAGCATTGTTGTTCGTAATATGAATGGACAAGAAAGAACTTGAAGGGCTTGTGAGATTGGCAAGAGTACAACACGCATTATCCACTCCCAACAGAAAAATACCATAACCAAACCACGATATCTCACTTCAGCCAATTGAATATGCCGAATTCTTCTTTATTAACCGACTGCAATGGGTATTGTATATTCAAAATATACATGACCCTTCATAAGTACCATGTATCCTGCATCATGCAATGCATTGTGACGTTTTATGGGGTGAATGGACAGTTTGCTATTACTATGTATATCCAATGATTTATAAATATAAGGGGGGGTTGGTGTTTCTCTTTCTTTTTTTTCCTTTTTTTATTTTATTTTATTTTTTGCACGGAGATGATGTGACTTGCCAAAAAGCTTTGACCGTACCGTGAAAAAGACATTCTCCCAGATGTGGAATGTGAAAACGATTTTGGGCAAATTCCAGTCTCCTCATGTTATCTCAGCATCCAATGTGAGATTGGTTACCAATAGTTTTGTCTGGCCACTGTGTACGAATGGACGAGGCTCCATTATGTTGTCTCTTGAATCTGTACAACTCTAAAGATTACCGAGGCATCCGAGAGCAAAATGTGCTGCCAAGCTTGGTTTCAGTTGGAGGTCATTGGTGCTCTTGAGTCGAACGGCATAAAAGGCAAAACGCACAGCTATGAACAGAACGTTGTACTCTCCTGAAGTGGCCTTTGATGAGCTCTTATACCTCAATCCTATTCTTTCTCTCTCTGTGAACGAAGCTGAAAATGCCCTTGAAAGATTTATTCATAAGGAATAGGGCAAAACACATGTCAACTGGGGTAGACGTCTCCTGTTTGTGAAATCATTCGATTGCAGTGACCTGTTGCAAGGGAATAAAATAATGGTACCATCTTTTTGCATCAAAGCATCAGCGTGGTTTGACATCATTTGACTAGCGTTACATTGGAGGCACGGTAGATACCAACAAACGATCACTGTTCGTGTTGCAAAATACGCACTGTCTGCAGCAGACCCGTGCACCATTCAACTCTTGCTGACTCACTCGCAAGAATACACTGGAGAAATAGTGCACGCAACTAGCGTGACATAGCGTGAAATTTATTGATCTGTTTTATTGAATGTTTGTTACCAATAAAACTGGACCGCATGCTTGACACGTAGCACCGTTTGATTACATGTGAATTGGTACTTGGGAGTACCGACCTAAATCGGTCCATACCCAAAAAGGTCACCGTCTTTTGTACCCATCCCGAGTGATGCAGTTTAAGGGTATGAAGGGCTCTTAATTACATGGGGGTGTTGTTATGTCAAGACGAGGAAGTAGCCGCGCCGGCTATTTTTCACCACTCAAAATACATTCACATGCAAATGACAACAGAAATCTCAGTCAAGTTATTTCTTCGATCTCTGCAATATGTCTGCAGTATTGTAAGCAGTGAAATCATGTGATTGATTGTGAAAATTGGTCCATATATATATATATGGTCCAATTGGACCAGATTGGCTGGCAACCAATTCAGGGTGTCCCCTGCCTACTGCCCGAAGACAGCTGGGATAGGCTCCAGCACCCCCCGCGACCCTAATGAGGATGAAGCGGTTCGGAAGATGAATGAATGAATTGGACCATATATTCTGAGACCCACCCACATGATATAAAAAGAAAGAAAGAAAAAGTGACATTAGTTGCAGCCTTTTATTTGTCTGCCCAGGAATGTTGATGTTTTTGATAAATAAATATATATTTTTTAATATTATTATTATTAGTCTTTTTTTTAAATTGCGGCTCAGGTGATTGGCAGGAGGGACTTTTTGAAAGAGTCTGACTCCAAATCTCAGTCAACCTCAGCCTCTGTCAAGACCACCATATATAAAGTGAGAGCAACGCTTGGCAACACTTTCTTTTTCAGAATCTTCTGCCAGGCGCCTGGAGGAGGAAATATAGTATAAACAACACTCACTGCGGTTGGGCTTGGTTTTGAACAGTGCATTGCGGCATCCTCTCGACGGCTTGCACACACAACGTAGCGCTCAGGAAACACACGCAATTCTGCAGGCAGGCAAAGTAATAACACAGATCACAATAGTAAATATTGTGGTCTCAGCTTTAATCATAAATCAATGTCAGACAGAAGGAAATGTGGTGGTCGGGACAAAACCATACCAGTGACTTTCCTTCAGATTAAATAGGTGACAGTGTATGTCCATAGCTGAAAAGTTTGATGAGCATGAAATATTAGCTCTCGACCTACATTCCATTATTTAAAACAAATGTGCATTGCCACAACTGCATTAGATTTATTGCTTAGAGTTTTAAGTAACAAATGTTGATGTCCTTCATTAAAGAGAATAGCAACCTCAAGTCTGGTTGTTTTAAACAAGTACCATCGAATTTAAAATGTGCTAAAATATTTTGTATGTAAAAATATCTGCCACAACATTACTTGTCTTGCAGTACAATTGGCTGAACAGACTTATATGATGGCTGAGGAAATATTTTAAATGGCCTGAAAATAATGTACCGGTACATCATTGCGCGACAACCTCTGACCCCAGAAGACTGACTAATTTGATGTGTAACAGACCTGCTAACAAAGCCATCATCTCATTGTGCAGCAGGTTAGGACTGTCTTAACATCCCCTCCCCGAGGGATCGGATTTTGACTTTGCTGACAGGAAGAGAACTGTGTTGGTCCCATGAAAAGGTGGCTAAGGGTCACAGAAACTACACGGGCCATGGAGCAACATTTCAACTGCACTCCTAGACAATTTCTCTCACTCTCCGACTCACAGTGGCCTCTCACGGGAACCACTTAATGTCTGCTGGTTCCCAACAACACCCAGAGCAGGTAGAGGCAGGACATAAAAATAAGTGAGGGGGAGAAACATCAACATGGAGAGTCCAAATGGCTTTGGTCTTTCTGTGGGAAATTTGGCTCAACATGAGTCATTGAAAACTCCATTTCTGATTCAGTGGAAATGGATTTGAAAACAAATAGGTCACATACCACCATGGTGCGGCTTGACGATACATCGAAGGTTGGAGTGGCGCTTTAAAAAATTGGCGATGAGGTTGAAATTTTTCCCTACAAAGAAAAAAAACAAAACAAGGATGAATTTCAACGTGAGTCAGAGGGTTTCTTCCAACAGATGGAGTAAATATGGAAAACCTGTGGCGCTTAAGATGCAGTACATTATCTGCGGTTGACTGGACATAACTGCTTGACTGAATAGAATAAGCAGTTCAGAACATGAATGAATGTATGAATTCTTCCTCCAATGAAACTCAGCCTCTAGAACTGAACATAAACTAAGGGAATGTCCTTTTCCCCTTGGAGAGACTTGCAGAAACAACATATAGCGATAGCCGTATTGCAGCTGCTCAGGTCCCAAAATGGCCCAACCCCTAACTAAAAATTGTAATCACTTCATATCACATTTATATATTTTTACCTTCATTTGTTACCCATAATTGAATATGCCACCACTTGCACGAAGAGAACTTGTTCTTATCTTAGATATCCTGCATGTGTGCTTTCTTGGATTTTATCCAGGGATGAAAATGTAACATTTACTCAATTTGATAAAGGCATAAAACCGCTTCCGTTAGGCTAGAAATTATTGGTCAAGCAAAAGTGCATTAGACAAGATAAAGATAGTCTAAAATCAATGCATGCAGTGATCTTCACCACTCCACTTCTGAATTTTTTTCGGGGATTATTCCACCCCATCAATAACCACCCCGCAGCCCAGAACCATTCTCAAATAATGACCGAAAGCTTTTGTTTTCCTATAAAATGACCTCAGCGGTAGGCGTGATCTTAGAAACCTTTTCCAGGGCCTCAGCTTTATTTTTTCATGGAATGGTCCTCATGGTATGTAAGATGTGCTGGGTAGACACAGTGGCCTGTTTCCTAATGTGGTAGGAATTTGTTGACTAAATGCAAGGGCCCAGCTAACGCGCGATACAGTCCTTCTTTGTAAACTAGTCAACAGTTCTGAATAGCCAAGTGAGCCAGCTCATCTCATGGGAAAGCCAAAGTACTTGAGGAAGTTCAGTGAGTTTTACTTCCTTGTCCTGTCTTTCCTCCATTGTGTTTGATTATTTATACAAGCACAATCGACCCTCACTCGTCACGAGGGACAGCGACTCATGGGACAGTCCGCGCACAGTAAATATCCTCAGCGAATAGGATGATGGCCATTTGAAATGCATTGGAAGATATATATATAGATATATATCTATATATACATATATATATATATATATATATATATATATATATATATATATATATATATATATATATATATATATATATATATATATATATATATATATATATATATATATATATATATATATATATATATATAATATAACAATTTTT